>JALIGW010000002.1:228495195-228687695 GCA_023053685.1 Diadophis punctatus similis
ATCCCTAATATTATCAAATCACAAGGGCTCAGAAATTGACATCAGAAACAAAGAGAGATTATATTTATTTATTTATTTATTTTGGTATTCTTATATGCCGCCCAACTCCCGGAGGACTCAGGGCAGAGATTATAGACCAGTGATGGCGAACCTAACACCTGTGGCACGCGGAGCCATATCTGCCGGCACGCGAGCCGTTGCCCTAGGTCAACTCCAGCATGCATGTGCGTGCCGGCCAGCTGATTTTTGGCTCGTGTGGAGGCTCTGTGAGGGCATTTTAGGTTTCCAGAGGGCCTCCGAGGGGGTGTTTTCGCCCTCCCCAGGCTCCAGGAAAGCCTCTGGAGCCTGGGGAGGGCGAAAAATGGGCACCCGAGGGAAAAAAGGTTCACCATCACTGTTATAGACCTTACATAGGAAAAGTTGCCTTCAGGGTGAGCTCAATATCTGATGGCACCATTTAGTTTTCTTGGGAGCAATAAATAAATTGTTTGATTTCTCATCAAATTGCGTAGTATAACCCTTGTGGTTGGAAAAAACTAACCTTATAATTCATTGGGGGGGGGTAATGTTAGTGTTCCCAGTTAGAGTAGACAAGAAACACGACCAGATGTGCTAATTCTACTTTATTGTAAGGCTACATTAACAGCACCTTGCAAGTACGAAAATACAAATCTCCCACCATCTATTTTACATTCTGATAAGTTTAGACAGGATCCTTTCTGAGTTTCTTTCTTGGCCATTATGCAGCTGCAGGCTATGCTATCTTTTATCTGATCATTCACTACCTGTAGGCAGCATCTTCCTCCCCCTACTGTCAAGGTTCCAAATAGTAGTTGAGCAGAAATCAGAGTCCAAGGCAAAGAGTTCACCAAAGTTCCAATTTAATGCAGACACCATGTTGGCAAAGGTCATTCCCATACACCATTTACAGGTAAACAAGTTTGGCTTCTGCAAATGGTTCAATTTCACCAAAGGCCTTATATGCAGAATATTATTTTTTCTTTGCACATCACACATTTGATGCTTGTAATACCATAGAGATGTGGGAGAAGAAGAAACATGCTTATATAAACAGCTTGGCTTATCAAGCCAAGATATAGAGGAACCTTTTTTTCCCCATGGCAATGCTTATCTTCCTTTGGGCTTCAATTGGGAATCTTCTAACCACCATCCTTCTATCCTTGAATTCAGAAGGTGCAGATATTAACTTTGGAATAAACCAGAGTAAACTTCAAATAGCTATGTGATCCGTTTTCCAACTCCAACAAAGTATGAAGTTGTGGTTAGGCTGTCTTTGCAGTGCAGCGAAACCCTGCAGCAACAGAGAACTGATAGGATTATCTCTCTGAGCCCAACAATTCTGTATGTTTAGTAAACCGAGATATTATTGTCTGAATGTTGTCTTTAACAGCCTGTGCTGGATTAGAAAAATCCCTGTCAGAATCCTTTCATAAAGATTATTGTAAGTCTATCTCTTAAATAGCCAATAAAGTTTCAACCTCTACTAATACGACAAATGAAAAGTAATTTATAGTGTATCACAATTTTTCTTTGTTATTAAATTAATTAAAAATAATAATACTGAAGGCAAGCCAACAACTGGAATAAGATGACGAATGAAAAAGAACTTTAGAGGCAGGGAAGACTGCAGTTCTCTTTTCAGTCTCACATAGGCATGTCATCTTAAACTGAGATAGTTTTGAATAATAAATTACAAATATGTGTTCTATAATGTACACAGCATTCAAAAAATTATTACAGCAGTGAGCACTGAAGTAGCTGTGGGTCGAACATTGCTTTTGAAAGTACACATTTATTTTAGTCAATGAAGATTTGTCTCAGGTTTTCACCTGATAATTACATAGAAATATCACAGATTTTTCTGTGCAACAGTAAAGGTTTTCACTTTGCCTTGGGTTGTCTACCATCCCCTTCACCTGTGGGTTGTCACTCATTCAAGAACTAGCCCACGTCTGACCCTACTTAGTTTTTCTGAGATCAACTAAGGTAGGTCCTACCACCAAAACGTGAACCAAAATAGGAGGCACGGTTTTACATTCTTGCAGAATTCCCCCCACCCTGTTCCTTTAGTAGCTTCTCACCTTTTTTGTTAGTAGTCACATGCACAAACCTGACATTGAGAAGAGGCCAATTTCAGCAGACGAGAAACATCTCCCCAGAAACTGATCAAATGAGAAACCATGATGTTTGTTCTGATCCAGACAAACTTAGTTGGATATTTAAAGGCTACATCAATGAGTTTGCTAACTGGGTGAATTGGCTTAAAATTCTGACCTCAAGAAATGCAGCATGGAGTTTTATCTCAATGTGTGTGTGTGGTTTTATTTATTTTCAGTATGCGGGTGGATAAGGGAGATGCAAGCCTGGTACAACAATTCAAAACATTGGTCAAGCTGTCCAGCAGTCGGAATGTATTTCCTTTGCTACACACACATTGTTTGAGAATTACTTAAGGGCATTAAGTCACCTCTATTAAGTCAAAGGTATCTGCCTATGCATCACTATACAGGTAGTTCTCAACTTACAACAGTTCATTTAGTGACCAAATTAAAACAGCACTGAAAAAAGTGGTTTAGGGCCTTTTTTCACACTTATGACCATTGTAGCATCCCTATGGGTCAGGTGAACAAATTTCAGAGGTTTTGCAACTGGTTCATATTTATGATGGTTGCAATGTCATTTTTTTGTGAGCTTCTGACGAGCAAAGGCAATAGGAAAGCCAGTGTCACTTAACAATCATGTTACTAATTTCAGAACTGCAATGATTCGCTTAACAACTATGGCAAGAAAGGTCATAAAAAGGGACAAAACTCACTTAACAGATGTTTCACTTAAAATGTTAGGCTCAATTGTGATCGTGTCGAGAGCCGAGGTGGCGCAGTGGTTAAATGCAGCACTGCAGGCTACTGCTAGTTCAGCAGTTCAGCTGTTCAAATCTCACCAGGCTCAAGGTTGACTCAGCCTTCCATCCTTCCGAGTAAGGATGGTAAAATGAGGACCCAGATTGTTGGGGGCAATATGCTGAACTCTGTAAACTGCTTAGAGAGGGCTGTAAAGCACTATGAAGCGGTATATAAGTCTAAGTGCTATTGCTACTACCTGTAATGCCATCCTAAATGAAATTCATTTTCTAGCATCATTTGATGGAAGAGGTTCTTTCAAGCATTAACCAATATTATGTTGCCATACAGCAGTATTATTAACTAAGAGAACAACAGGTGTAAGAAGTGAGGCAAAAAGGAGAATTTGAGGTAAAAAGGAAAACCACCAATTTAGGCCTAAAGAAATTCTGTGAATTTTAAATCTTTGTTTATACTTCATTCTTAATTTACAAGGATTTTCTTCTTTTATTGAAAGGGGGACATTTTAACGCAGCTAGTAATAAGTTTAACAGTAATAGTGGGGTCTCCAGATACACATTTATTTAACTGGCAGCAGAGGCTTCTTCTCAATGTTCAGTTCACTTGGAAACTGCTTTACATTGCAAAAAAAAAAAAACCTATTAGAAAATAAACTGAGAAAATGTATAATTTTCCAATAAATTAAACATGAACCTGTCAAGGAACAAAGCAGATGTACAACTGTGTTTGTGAAAATTAAGAGGTAACACAGACGAAATTTGGAAAACATGCATTTATTCAAATGAGAAACATTATTGTGAAGACACTGTCTTGCTTAGGAAGCCTGGAAATATGCACTGCCAATCCATTCTTCAGTTCCATAGCAGAGAATAGAATTCTTGATTGGCCAAGTGTGATTAGACACACAAGGAATTTGTCTTTGGTGCATATGCTCTCAGTGTGCATAAGATACATTTGTCAAGAATCACAAGGTACAACACTTAATGATAGTGCAGGGGTGTCAAACTGGTGGCCCACAGGCCGGATGTGTCACACGCAGGCCACACCCATCCCAGTTCCATAAATGGGAAAAATGTTGAGAAATGTCACGTGATGGCAACATGACACGGCAAGTTTGACAGCCGTGTTCTAGTGGCTTACCCTGTCAGTGTGGGTGGGAGTGGTCTTAAGAGGTTCTTTGATTGGGCTGATTACTGTTGGCTTGTTTGGCAGTTCCTTGAATGGGATATTTGCTTCTTGACTGTTGGTCTGATGTTAATCTTGGGAGTTAATCTATGCTCATCTGGGTATTGATTGCTGGTGGGAAGGTGTTTTGCTCTTTTTGTTCCCTTTTTTTTTGACAAAAAAAATGTACCAAGTAAAGGGTATTTCAATATCCAGACTGTTTCACCAAGCATGCTGAAAGTATGACTTAAAAAATTAAAAGCCTTCAGGCTGCATATATCCACAACTGGTCCTCTTGGATTAAGCAGGTACCTTGCTGTATCTTTCCTTCATATCCTTTCACTCTCTACGTTGGCAGAAATTATTATCCTGAGGCAGAGAGCAATTAAATATGCAATTAGATCCCCCCCCCCCAATGCAGCCAAGATTCACAACACTCCCTGAAACATTAAAGTAATGAAGCCTCTGTGAACGGCAAGGTCTTGGCCAGACTGACGCTGTTGCCCCATCATGGGTTTGTAATTGACACATGTAAATTTAGTTCATTTTATCAGGCTGTGCTTCTGAGAGGTAATCCACACAGAAAGTTTTGTAACTTTTATTAAGATTGTCGGAGAGTCCATCTACTTATAACTTTACAGATTGTCCTCAATGGTCATTTAGTGACCATTCGAATGGCACTGAAAAAAGTGACTTATGACCTATTTTCATACTTAACAACTTTTGTAGCATCCCCATGGTCATGTAATCAAAATTCAGGTTCTTGACGACTGACATGTATTTATGACTGTTGCAGTGTTCATGTGACCTCCTTCTGTGACCTTTTAACAAGCTGTTATGGTCTGCCAGCGGAGCTGGCAGCAGATTCGGACAGTGAGGAGATTGGGGAGGAACATGGGCCAGTCCTGGAGTCTGAGGAAGGCTCTGACAAGTGCTCTGCGTCGGAGGCAGAGATGGGGCCAGGGCAGTCTGACAGTTATCAGCTGCCTTTGGAGTCAGACATCAGTGAGGCAGACGAACAGCTGGAGCCTGTTCCCAGTGTATGCATGCGCAGAGCTGCCAGACGAAGGGAATAGCTAAGGAACAAGTGTTGACTTGAATGGCCCCTCCCATAGGGAATAAAAGAGGAGCGAAATGGGATGGGAGTTTGCAGGAGACAATCAGTTTGCTTAATTGGTTCGGGAATCTCAGAGACTTCTTGCCAAGTTTTGAAGATATCGGCCTGGCAGCTCTCCAAGCCAGATAAGGTCTGTGACTGTAAATTTACCTTTGAAAGACTTTGCTGGATGTGAATGAGAAGAATTCACAGTAATTTAATAAAAAGGGGTTTTTGTCAGGACAAGGAGTCTGCTTCGTGGTTTGTGGAATCCTAAGTCAGAACACAAGCAAAGTCAATGGGGGGGGGCAGATTCACTTAACGAATCATGTCACTAACTTATCAACTGCCGTGATTTACTTAACAACTGTGGCAAGGGAAGTCATAAAATGGGACAAAATTCACTTAACAACTTATCTCACTTAGCAAAAGAAATTCTGGGCTCAGTTATGGTCATAAGTCGAGGACTCCCCATATATCTAGAGACTGCGTCAGTGAGAAATCAAGCAATATTTTGTTTCAACTACAGAATATTAAAATGCATTACAGATAGTCCTCACACAATGAATGTTCTATGTTATGACAGATGCCCCAGAGCTACTTATCACCCAGTTCTGAAGTTAGGATGGATGTACCCTCCAAGGTTACATGATCACATTTTGGGTGCTTGGAAACCGATTCACTTTTATGACCATTTGCAGTGTCCCAAGGCCATGTGATTTTTTTTGTCAATTTCCAAAATTTAATTCTGGTTGCTGACAAAAAGCCACCAAAGAAAATAGATCCACTTAACAAACGTAGCATTCGTTTAACAGCTGCCACAAAAAAGATTGTAAAATCAGAGGTGGTCTCGTGGCAACACATTTAATGACTGCCATGACTTACAACCGTAAGTCCGAGTTCAATTATGATCATAAGTTGAAGCTTACCTGTAACTACAGAGATTCTAATGTGAGATATATAAATATACCATATTTTTCGGAGTATAAGACGCACCGGAGTAAAAGACGCACCTTAGTTTTGGGGGAGGAAAATAGGGGGGGAAATCTACCTACCAGGTATTCATCTGGCTAGCGTCCTTAGTCTGTTCAGCTTCAGCACATTATTTTATACTCTGGTTAGGGCTGAAAAAGCCTTTTTCAGAGGGAGTAGGAATGAAAACAAGCCTGCAAAGACTTAGGGCTGGAAAAAAACTTCTTTGGAGGGAATAGGAAGCCGGGAAGATCGTTAGCACCTTGTTAGGGCTGGAAAAAAAGCTTCGGAAAAGCAACATTCGAAGTATAAAACGCACCCAAATTTTCAGCCTCTTTTAGGGAGGAAAAAGGTGCGTCTTATACTCCGAAAAATACGGTAATTACCTTTTTCTAGAATTTCAGTGAAAAGACATGATAACAATGTTCTGTTAAATGTCATTATTGAGTTTCTGTACTCCTTAAAGGAATTTTTTTAATACTGAAAGGATTATAAAAGGATCAGGTTTCTTTCCACAAAGCACTGGCAATAGCCAATCGTATTTATTCCACAAAATCTATGCAGCGTGTAATATCCATGGTAAACATCTGGGGAAAAGGTGATCCTATGGATTAACAGTTGTTTCGCAATGTGGCTACATCCTTTTCAATTCTATTGATGTTAAAAACATCCTTTTTAAAGGAATAAAAAGAATAAGACAAAGGATACAGTATATCTGCAACCTAGGTTCAACATTTTTGTGCTTTAGTACATGAATAATGTACACATAGGAAACACATAAAGTTGTCACTATGTCAACTGCCCAGGTCATTTTGGAGTCAGGGTACCTTCTGCCAGCTAACCAAAAAGAAATCAGTATTTATAACCTGAAGTCATAGAGAAGAGGAATGATGGAGGATAGAACTACTTGCACAATAGATATCAATGGTTTGAGATTGAGAGCCGTGGTGGTGCACTGGTTAGAATGCAGTATTGCAAGCTAATTCTGCTGACTGCCAGAAATTCGATTCTCACCGGCTCACTGTTGACTCAGCCTTCCATCTTTCAGAGGTCAATAAAATGAGGACTCAGATTGTTGGGGGCAATATGCTGACTCGGTAAACCACTTAAAGAGGGCTGTAAAGCACTGTGAAGCGGTATATAAGTCTAAGTGCTATTGCTATTGAGATGCCTTTGGCTACAGCCTCAAGAGACAAACAAATGGCTAAAATATGGGATCATTGTGATAAGGTACACAACTTTGCACTTCTAGCAGAATTAAACTGGGTTAAAGCTTCATACTTAAAGCTAAGGACAAGGATCCTACTCTAAGATGGCCTCTCCCAACTTGCAACCTGAAAATGCAATTCTCAAATTTCTCAAGTAACATGAAAATGAGCCCACAGATACTCTTAGCACAGTGATGGCGAACCTTTTTTCCCTTGGGCGCTGAAAATGTGTGCGCATGTGCACTGTCGCACGTGCATGAGTGCCCACACCCATAATGCAATGCCCTTCCTGCATGTCCCGCCCCCTGCACATGTGCATGCGACCCCCGCCCATGTGCGCGCGACCCCGTTTTGGCCTTATATCCCAAAACAGCGGTGGGAGGGAGGAAAAACCTCCCATCCCCAAACAGAGCTGGGAGAGGGGGGAAGCCTCCTTTCCCCAAATAGACTGGGAGGGGGGAAAGCCTCCTTTCCCCAAACGGAGCTGGGAGGGGAAAAAGCTTCCCTTCCCCAAACGGAGCTGGGAGGGGAAAAAGCTTCCCTTCCCCAAACACAGCTGTGAGGGGGGGGAAGCCTTGTGTGCCCAAACAGCGCTAGGGTGGAATCTCCAGAGATCTGGGAAGGCACGGGCCACAGAAAGTGAGGAGAAAGCATGGACGTGTCTGACCCGAAAACCAGCTGGCTGGCGGGAGGCACGCGCACATGCGCAGTGGAGCTGAGCTGGTCAACGGCTCGCATGCCTGCAGAGAGGGCTCCATGTGCCACCTGTGGCACACGTGCCATAGGTTCGCCATCACGGTCCCAGCATGTAACTAAAAGGACCAATAAAGATCCTGTGTTTCCTGTCTTAACTGTCTCTATCACGCCCTCCAAACTGAAACTAGGAGGTCAACTTTTGCATGCATTAAACAATCAGTTATATTAAGCCAGAATGGAAGATGCCAATTTGTTGGGTTTTATGCTTTTTGTTTTCATTGTTTCACTATTGCTTGTGAGCCACCCTTATGCTACATAAGATGAGGGATTATACACATCTAACCAACAAACAAAGTTTAATAAAAGTGTTGCTTTAACATTCTTTATTGAAAAGAACCTCAATGCAGTTTATAAAATACTGAGAATGTTTTGGAATAAAAAATATAGTAAAACTCAAAAGCAAAAATAAAAGACACTATTTTTTAAAAAAAGATGGAACAAAATGTAATGAGAAAACTCAACATAGAATTACAGGTTGGAAGGGACCACGGAGGTCTTCCAGTCCAAACCCCTACTCAGGCAGGAGTCCTTATTCCATCCTGGACAAATGTTGTCCAATCTTTTCTTGAAAACTTCCAGTAATGGGGCACTCACAACTTTGGGAAGCAAGCTGTTTCACTGACTAATTGTTCTCACTGTCAGAAAAGTTCTCTTTAGTTCCAGGTTGGATCTTCCTCCGAGGAGCTTCCCATCCATCGCTCAAGACCCTCTCCTTGTTAGGCTAAACCAGTGGTGAAATCCAATTGTTTTTACTACCGGTTCTGTGGCCGTGGCTTGGTGGGCGTGGCAGGGGAAGGATACTGCAAAATCTCCATTCCCACCCCACTCCAGGGGAAGGATACTGCAAAATCCCTATTCCCACCCCACCCAGAGGTGGTATTTGCCCGTTCTCCGAACTACTCAAAATTTCCGCTACCAGTTGTCCAGAACCTGTCAGAACCTGCTGGATTTCACCCCTGGGCTAAACATACCTAGTTCTATACCCACACTAAAGGAACTAGGTATGGTTTTAGCCTCCAGACCTCCATACATGGTAAGATCTCCCCAAGAGACTGCAGATTTCTTAGGATCATGGGGTAACTGAAGTTGTCCAATTATTTCAGGTAAGGGCCGGTTGCATCAGATACAAACTAGGCCAGGGGTGTCAAACTGGTGGCCCGCTGGCCGAATGCGTCATGCACAGGCCACGCCAAGCTCTGCAAATGGGAAAAACATAGCGAAATGTCACGTGAACTAGGTCATTATTTTAGAAACCCTGGCTTAGCGCCATATACGAATGTTGACCTTCCAGGGTGAGCTCTCCAGCAAACATAGCTAAGGCTGCAACTTTCTATATGTTTATTTCCAATAACCTACCTTCTGAATCAGACCAATTTTTGCAATTCTACAAAAATTAATTGATCTCTACATCTCTTGCTGCCTATTCTCCCTCATATCCTTTATTTCTCTGAATTCTACAGCCCTTGGTATTTGCCCAAAGCAAAATGAAATGTGTTCTTTTTTCTCTCAAGTATTGTGGATATTAATGGATAGCAACCAAGACTGCCCTGTACAAAACTTTCTGGAGTTTCTAAAAGTGCTTGCTAAAATATGTATTTACTGTGCTTTAAAACTTTGAATAGAGTTTAGTAAACTGAAGTAATCCCAGCTGTTTTTCCTTCTGCATGAACAAATCATTTTTCGTAACCATTATTGTTCCTAAGCATACAGATAGTCTTCCACTTACAACAGTTCATTTAGTGATCATTCAAAGTTACGAAGGCACTGAAAAACAAATGACTTATGATCGTTTTTCACACTTACGACCACTGTAGCACCTCCATGGTCAGGTGATCAAATTCAGATGCTTGGCAACTCACTCATATTTATGACGTTTGGAGTATTCCCCGGGTCATATGATCATCTTTTTGTGACCTAACAAGCAACGTCAATGAGGAAGCCAGATTCACTTAACAACCGTGTTACTAACTTAACAATTGTAGCAATTCACAACTGTGGCAAGAAAGATCAAAACTCACTTAACAACTGTCACTTAGCAACAGAAATATTGGGCTCAATTGCGGTTGTTAGGTCTACCTGTACTATAACCCTGAAACAACCCATGGGGAGGAGATGGGATCATGTTAACCACGTACAGCAGGGATGTCAAACTCACGGCCTGCAGGCTGGATGCGTCACATGCTGGCCCCGCCCTCCCGCCCGGTTTAGCGAAGGGGGGAAAAAGTCCCGATACGTCACATGATGTCACGATGTGAATATATTGCCAGTTGAGCCTGTGCTATATTTCTTAGTTTTCTACTATATTTCTAGATCTACTGTATTTTCTAATCAAGCAGACATGTGATATGTGTTTCTGCGCATGTGTGCATTCCAGGAGTTTGTCTCCTCCTTCCTTCTTCTTCTGCAAGCCTCCGCCCGAGGCAGATGTGAATTCTTGACTGGGACAATGTAGCCTATTTAAGGTTTATGTTTTGTTACTTTTATACTGAAATATTTTGTTAATTAGAATTAACATGAGGACCCGAGTTTGACACCCCTGGTGTACAGGCTACTCATTATTGGCCGATCCAGCTTATCATTCTCAGGCATATGAAATCTATATCATTTTGATTTTTCCAAAACAGACAACCGGGGAGAAAGGAACAACTCAACAAAAACCAAGGACAACTCAAAATCAATTTCAGTCCCACTGTTATCAATTTAGACTGTAACCGCATCCCATCTTCCTTTTGCAGATTCAATTCCCATGCATAACCCCGTGTATCATTGGGTCCGATGCCTCGGGTTTAAAAGAGGTGTGTTGTGAAAAGGTTACTGCCAACCTGCCGTAGCTAAAATGCATTTTTATTCTCAACACACATGCTTTCAGGTTGCACTGGAAAAAGGAAGAGCAATTGGCAAGGCTGACAAATGCAGATGAGGCCTCTTACCTGCCATCTATTTACCCCTGTGACACCGCAGGGCTGTCTGTCACAACGCCTGTGCGCAGGAGGGGGAAGAAGAGATGGGGGGGGGAGCATAACGCCGCCTGCCAGTCAAGAAAGGTCTTCTGTTGCACCGATTTTCAAGTCACTAACAAAGCGTGGACAAATTAAACCGTGATGTTTTTCTTCAGGAGTTGAGCAATGACACCGACGCTGACTTTGTTTATTAATGACATGCTTTGTAAAGGAATCAACCAGGCATTGGCAGGGAGAGTCACAGGAAACAGCAACATCTTTTGGGGAACGAGATCATTCTGTATAGGAAGGGAATAAAAAAAGATTTGCCAGCTGGGTCACGAAGCTTGCTTATATGGCAATTAAGGATGGATTTTTAAGGGTGCAATGCCTCATTCACTGTCCAAATCACCTCCGAGATCAAAATCCATACGGGGCACTCAACCCAGCAAGCAGCAATAAATATTTTGAACGCTGCTGCTAACCACATTTTATGCGGAGATAAAAGTATCATCGTATTTTAACAATGCAATCCTCTTATAATAACATGGTCATGGGTATTTAAGTTCACCCTTTTGACGATCACTGTTAAATACATCGTTCCATTGTAACTGTGGAATATTTAAGGTCTCTGTGATGGCCAAACTCCATGTAAGAACGGATATTAATGTAGGGTTAGTGCCTACTATCTGATGGGCTATTTGTCTGTCACACACGGTTCTCAATCAACTTTTTAAATTATATGCTCATCTTTGGAGATAATAATCTTCTTGAAACCCGAAGACCAACTAGCCGGCATGTGCATGCCTGTTTTTTGGCCGTTTTGGGGGCCCTTTTCAGGCTGTTTTTTGGGCCATTTTCAAGCCATTTTTCGAGCTGTTTTCAAGCCGTTTTTCTACTAATACTAATGCTAATTAGTATTAATACTAAACTAAATATAAATACTAAACTAATACTAAACTTCTAAACAATCTAAACTTCTAAACAATACTAAACAATCGAGAGAGTCCAGAAATATTTCACAAGAAGAGTCCTTCACTCCTCCGCTCACAACAAAATACTTTATGCCACCAGACTTGAAATACTGGGATTAGACAATTTACAACTACGTCACCTCCGATCTGATCTAAATGTAGTTCATAAAATCATATACCAAAATGTCCTTCCTGTTAATGACTACTTCAGCTTCAACCACAGCAATACACGATACACAGCAATACACGAGCACGTCCCTGTCCTACTGTCCTATTGTCCTCATTTATCTGTACTTTTTACTTATGTTTATACAAACTACTACTATCCTATACATGTTTGACAAATAAATAAATAAACTAAATAAAATAAACTAAGTGACATGATCCTAACCTGCAGCTTTTATAGAATCCTAAGGCTAATTTCTCTCCAGAGCTAATTGCATAATATAGCATTAAAAATACCATGCATGCAGAATTCAGAGAACTTCAGACTAACAAAGCTAAATTTGCTATATTCAGGAGTTTGCATTAATGCAATGCCTGTGGCTGCATTTTAAAAAAGAGAGAGGGAGCGGGAGAGAAATCTTTATCCTTTATTTGCAAGGCTACAGAAGAAAAACTTCTGGTTAAGTCTATACACCTTCACAAGAAGGCAGGATGGAGGCTATTCTGCTCAAGAAGATCTATAAAATGATCGTTATTATGGAACAAAAGTCAATTCCTGCAGATCTGGGGGCTTAGATGAGGCTACAATCTAAGCATGCCATACGCATAAAAACACATTAAACTGTGTTAGTATCAAGCCCTGGAAGATATATGCAATAGATCAAGAGATATCCACCTTCTACTAAGTACTTACCTGGAAGTCAAACGACACAAGGATTATTTGTCTTTAAAAGCAAAGAAAAGCTTCTTCATAAGTGAGGTGACTATCTCATTTTTCTTCCGATTAAACATCCTAACAGTACTCAATATATATTTTTTTCTTTTATACAAAAAGTACTGATTATACTGGGTTGCTTAACTCCCCCCCCCGAAAATCTAATTTTATACAGCCATATTTTTCTTATCTAATTTAAGCAGAGTTCTCCCTTGTTATGAATAAGTACTTTTGATTAAAAGGTACTAGCCTTTACTCAAGTAGAAAGACAGTCCTTGAAATTAGAGAGGAAGCCTCAAGTTTTCTATTCTGCCAACATTAAAATATATATACATATATTATACACAACACTGAACCTACAACCCTATATTCTTACAGCCTGTTTTACAAACTATAATCCACATTTTTTTCTCATTACGAAGGAATCAACAATCTTCCATAGATTATAGGATGAAAGAACTCAAACCCTCGAACCTCAGCCCACTGCCGGGCTGCAGCTCTTTTGGAACCAGTCCCTGTTAGTGATGGGCAAACGCACATGCGCGAAGCTGCATTTGTGAAAGCGCCACACGTGAAACCATCCCCTCTCCCCACCTCCGAAGAAACTTTCCTAATTCAATATTTTAATTATTAATAAATTCCTTGGAGCCCTGGTGGCACAATGATTAAGTGCAGTATTGCAGACAAACTCTGTCCATAGCCTGGGGTTTGATCTTGACAAGGCTCAAGGTTGACTCAGCCTTCCATCCTTCCAAGGTCAGTAAAATGAGGAGCCAGATTATTGGGGGGCAATATGCAAATAATACTTACATTGTAAATCAGCCAGAAGTCTTGTAAAGCAATATGGGGCAGTATCAAAGGTGGGTTCCTCCCGGTTCGCACCGGTTCTATAGAATCGGTAGCAAACCGCTGGTGATGTCACGGAGCCGGTTCTGTCAGTGCCGGTCCATGGACGACGCCATCCTTTTTTGGGACTTTTTTTTTGCTGATTTTTTCTTCTTCTGCGCATGTGCAGAAGCCGAGCTTCCGGCATTGTGCATGCGCCACCATCTTGTTTTCGGCTTTTTAAAAAATTGTTTTTGAATTTTCGGCACTGCTCATGCGCGCAAAGCACACGCACGCTCATGAGGCACGGCCATGTGGCACGGGAGGAAGCGAACTGGCGGCGAGGTAAGTTAGAACCCGCCCTGAGTCCCCAGGGAGTAGGGCGGCACAGAAGAACACTAAAATAAATAAATAAATAAATAATAAAATAAATAAAACCCACCCCTGGGCAGTATATAAGTCTAAATGCTATTGCTTTTGTTCCTGTTTTAAGTAGAAATGCCTGTTTCCTATGCAATTTACCAACCATCTATATAGCAGAGTCTTGCCACTGAATTATCTGAACTGATAAATGTTAAGAAACATTGTCAGCACACAAAATAATGTGCATTGCATCTAGGCACGTACATGACTAACATGCCACCTCACCTTTGCTAGAGTAGCTCATTATGGTGCAGAAATTTGATATTCTCTGGCAAGGAGCACCAAGGAAACTATACGCCCACACTGGGCTATTCAGAAAAAAAGAACAATGCCAACAATCACCAAGGTGAGCAGCCTGTATGCTGAAAACAACAGCCATGCTGCCCACGTATTGCAGTGCAGAATAAGGTTAGCATTCTAATGTTTGTGCTTTTTTTTTAACAGTGCATAGCGACAAACATTTGGAAGGTAATTATTTCCCTCTTTTTTTTTTTTCCTCTTCCAAATCCAGCTCAGAGCCGTTTACTGGTTAGGATCATTTTTTTCTTTTCCCAAATGCCTTCTCTCCCAAACCACGATACCGACAAGTCATTTCAACGTGCTGTTATTATGACAGCAGATAAATCATTTTAAATTGCCGATCCAGCCATGGGGAATATTAATACCTAAATATTTAGCACATCACGAAACCTACTTAAAATTGAAAACTTAGCCTACAAGAGGCTAGCTCTTCCTACTTGGCAAGGAATTAATACTTCCTTGTGCCCAGAAATATTTTGCTTTCCACATGCAAAACACTCTTGAAAGAATGGCGGGGTTCTATTGATACCACTAAATAACAAATTAGAGAGACTTTGTAACAACATGGACATTTGATTTCCATTTCATTTCTTGCCATTATGCCTGAAAACATTCACAGATTATCTTTTATTTTCTCTGTGCAATTTCCAAAGAAATGAGAAGCACCGAACACATTTATCTCGTTCTCTACAAAGCCAGAGTATTTTAGCTGATTTAAATTGCTACAAATATATTTGGATCAATGTGCCTTCATACGGAACACAAAAATCATGTAAAAATTACTTGAAACCCTTTAAGTTATTTCCAAGTCTGCTTGGGAATTTTTTTTCAAATCTTTGTTTCTTTCTAGGCAGCAGTTTTTAGCGATTTTTCTTTCCAAGTTTGGTTGGCTTCCTTTCATTCCACACCATCTTCTCTTAGTGCATGAATAATACTACTTTCACAAGACTATGTTTATTTATTTTATTTATTAGTGAGACTTATATACCGCCTCATAGTGCAAGCACTCTCTAAGCGGTTTACACCATTAAGCAATGTATATTTACCGTATTTTTCTGAGTATAAGACGCACCTTTTTCCTCCCTAAAAGTGGCTGAAAATTTGGGTATACTTCGAATGTAGCTTTTTTTCCAGCCCTAACTAGGTGCTAACAGATCTTCCCAGCTCTTACCTTGCAGGCTCTTTCATTGTTACTCTCTCCAAAGAATGTTTTTCCAGCCCTAAGTCTTTGCAGAATTTTTTTTTCATTACTCTACTTGCTCCGAATAAGTTTTTTTCTAGCCCTAACCAGGTGCTAACTATCTTCCCAGCTCTTCCCGGCTTGCAGGCTCTTTCATTGTTACTCTCAGAAGAAGGTTTTTTTTAAGTCCTAACCAGGAGATAAAATAATGTGCTGAAGCTGCTCTGAATAAGTTTCTTTCTAGCCCTAACTAGGTGCTAACGATCTTCCCAGCTCTTACTGGCTTGCATGCTCTTTCATTGTTACTCTCTCAGAAGAAGGTTTTTTTAAGTCCTAACCAGGGGATAAAATAATGTGCTGAAGCTGACCAGACTAAGGATGCTAGCCAGATGAATACCTGGTAGGCAGATTGTTTTCCCCTATTTTCTTCCCCAAAAACTAAGGTGCGTCTTATACTCCAAAAAATACGGTACATTGCCCCCAACAATCTGGGTCCTCATTTTACCTACCTCGGAAGGATGGAAGGCTGAGTCAACCCTGAGCCGGTGAGATTTGAACAGCTGAACTGCTGATCACAGTCAGCTAAAGTAGCCTGCAGTACTACACTCTAACTGCTGCGCCACAATTACACAAAGGGAGTTCACGTAGCCCACATCTGCTGTTTTAAGCAACTCAGACGCATTAGCAGTGTTTTACTAGTACTGCTCATTAGCATTGTAATGTTAATTGAACAGTCCAATTATTTGCTTTGAAATAATATAATTATGCAGCAAATATACTCCTAATAGCAGCAAAAGCCCCAATACTAATTTTTCTAACTGGGGAGAAAAAAAGGGGGAATATCTTATAACACTCAACTTTCTAGACTACACCTTGATATTCAACTGTTTTAAAACCCATCTAATTTGATACTCAACGCGTTTTGACACACAAAAAATTATCCCGGTACTCATCATTTTTTGGTACTCAACACACAAAGTGGAACTTGTGTCGGCTGCCTTGTGACTCACTACATTAGTCCTTATAAGAAAAAAATTGGTTGGTACTCATCGTTTTTGGTACTCACTGCACCTCCCTGAAGCAATTAACAATGAGTACCAAATTGCCATTGTATTTACACAGAAATCTGTTCAAGACTGCAGTTGTTGCCTACTAAGATTTTACAAGAAGTAGCTAAACAAGGCTGTTGCCTGTAAACCCCCTGCCCACAACAATTCAGCAAACTCAATGCATGCAATTCTAATACAGGTAATCCTCAATTTACGACCATGACTGAGTCCAAAATTTCCATTGCTAAGTAAGATAGTTATTAAGTGAGTTTGCTCCATTTTAACAATCTTTCCTGCCTCATTTGTTAAGTAAATCATTGCGGTTGTTAATTGTGGTTAGTATCACGGTTCTTAAAGGAATCTCGCTTTCCCATTGACTTTGCTTATCAGACGTTACAACGCGATCCCAAGGTGATCACATGACCCCGGGACACCGCAACTGTCAGAAGTACATGCCAGTTGCCAAGGGTCCGAATTTTGATCCTATGACCACAGCGATGCTACAACAGTCATAAGTGTAAAAAACGGTCATAAGTCACTTTTTTCTGTGCCATTGTAACTTTCAACGTTCATTAAACGAAAGGTCGTAAGTCAAGAGTATCTTAGCATTAATTTCCAGTGAGACTCAGTGGAACTTACTTCTAAGCAGACATTCCAAGAACTGTGCTCTTTTAAAAAGGACAAGACATGCACATGCACCCACAAAATTTTCCCATCTTGGCACAAAGTACTTATATCTCCTTTTGGATTTCGCCATAAGAACACAACATGCAGCCCAAAATACCGAGGCGGGGGGAGGAAATGTAACAGAGATTACATCAGCGGTGGGTTGCTCCCGGTTTGGACTGGTTCTTAGAACCAGTAGCGGCGGGGGCAGAAGCCTCCGCCCACCCATCTGGGACGCTTCTGCGCAAGCGAGCCCACGAACCGGTGGCAAACTAATTCAGAACCCACTACTGGATGACATTTAAGGTTTTTTTTTTTAAAGGTAGGGTGTCTACCCTGTTTCCCCCAAAATAAGACATCCCCTGTAAGCCCAATTGGGCTTTTGAGTGCATGGCAATAAGGCCAATCGCTTATTTCAGGCTTCAAAAAAATATAAGACAGGGTCTTATTTTCGGGGGAACACGGGATATATCAACAAAGTTTGCCGTGCTATTATTAAACTTCCAAGCCAGTGAAGTCCAAGGAATGTTCACCATGCCCTTGAACAAGGCGATAAATACTTCTAAGCATTTTTTTCTATTTTGGGTTCTGGGGGAGAAAAAAAAGCTGAGACACTCTGGCCCAGTTCAGCCATAACAGGAAACCAATGTTTCCTGCTATGTGAATGAACCTCTTGCATCCTCCTACACCCACAGGCCAGGAGAGATCAAAATCTTCTGCTTTCAATTTTAACTAAGCAGAGTTCCCTAAGATAAACCCAAGGAACTGTAATTTATTTAGGCCATGAATGGAAATCTTTTGACAACAGAAGAGCCCACATCTGAGGGAAGGATTGTAATAAATAAGGAGAGGACAACTTTTTGATAGTGGACAAGAGATAAATTTCTGGGAAGGTCCTAGGAAAATCTGGTGTTTTGCACGGAGTTTGCACTAAACCTATCTTACAAAAATCCTTGTATTTTTTTTGTTTTGCTCTATATTGAAAATAAGTAGGAAAGAACATCACTGATTTTCACTCATTTCCTGCTGGAGTTTGATGCTGTGATTTCACTTTTTTAAAAAAAGGATTTCGGCACTACTTCCCAGATAAGACTAAGTTTTGAAAACACATCCTAGAAAGAGGCAAATGCAAATCTTTTCCATATTGCTGCCAAGAAAACTACATGTATCTGCAATTATTTATAGAGTGCGGGCTCAATGCTAAAAATACTGTCAGCTTTTCAAAGTAGACTGGACTAAGAAACCAAAGTTACCCATGTTAATACTACTTTTATTACAGATAGTGCTTGACTTATAATGACAACCGAGCCCAAAATTTTGATGGCTAAGCAAGAAAAGTTAAGTGGGCTTTGCCCCATTTTACAACTTTTCAGTTGATAACTGAATCACTGCAGTTGTTAAAAGTTAGTAACATGGTTGTTAAGTGAATCTTGCTTCCTGTCTGACTTCGTTTGTCGGAAGGTTGCAAAAGGTGATCACGTGACCAAGGGACAGTGCAACCGTCATAAATACATGCCAGTTGCCAAGCATCTACATTTTGAACCCCCCATGGAGATGCTGTGATGGTTGTGTGAAAAACGGTCAGAAGTCACTTTTCTCAGTGCCATTTTAACTTATAATGGTCACTAAATAAATGATTGTAAGTCAAGGACTACCTGTATGTCTGAATGCATTTCCCTCTACCTACTCTTCATCTTCATGAGAACTAGGTAGGGTCTCGCCTGAGGCGCTTTCTTGGGTTACAGTTCTTACAATGAATGGTTCTAAGTTGAGGACTTCCTGAATTTTGAATACAAAGGAGGCCAAAGAAAGATGATAAAACATTACAATATACGAGGGTGAGTCAAAACGTAATGCCATTTTCTTTAGGACAGGTATAATTACCAACATAGTAACATGTAGCATACATCAAACTGAAGCTGGTCCTCTGTGGATCACATCCCTACTTCTCAACATAGTCACCGGTTCTCTCAATAGCAATGTTCCACCTTCGAATGAGAGCATGTATCCCTGCCTCGTAAAATTTTGTTGACTGTTCTTTGAGCCACTTCTTCACTGCAGTGAAGAAGTGGCTCAAAGGTTCCCACCTTTTCCTCATTCAGACGACGGACCCACCTGCATACATTGCTATAATCTAAAGTATTGTCCTCAAACACATTTTGTAATCGTCTGTGAATGTTCACAGGGGTTTCCCCCTCAGCAACAAAGAATTCAATCACTGCTCTTTGTTTTTGACGCAACTCTAAGGGGGCAGCCATTTTGAATTTTCCTTGCGAGTCTAAAAACCTGAAAAGTAAGAAACAAAATATTTCAGAACGTAAATGATACAATCATTTATAACTGGGAAAAATTTTAGGTATTTTTATCAAAAACTTCACCTGAAATAAAGAAAATGGCATTACTTTCTGACTCACCCTTCACCCTATATTTAAAAGGAAGGCAACATGAAGATAGTTGTCCACTCAAAGAAAATCTCCTTTGGATTTGTTAGCAAATTCCCAACCAACCTAAAACGATCTTCCCAATTTAAAAATACAGTATGGAGCTTGTTTTCCTTTTAGGTCACAGGAAGAAGAAAAAAGGAGAACATTGCAAACAGTTACATACAGAGTTCCAGAATCCAATCAGAAAGTATCTGTTTAGTAAGTCTCAACTTCGGCAGCTGTGCAAACTGAATTATTGAATAGAACGAATGAATGAATGTACAAATAAGTACATAAATACAAATGTTGATCAGGGGTCCTTGGTGCTCTCTGAGCTTGGTTTGTTTTCTTGCAGGTCTCTGATTACCAAATGAGGCAGGTAACATCATCAATGCACTGATGATGTTACCTAGTTTGGTAATGAAACATCTGCAAGAAAACAACCAAGCTCAGAGAGCAGCAAGCACCCCTCATTTCAATCCTGAGCTACAAACATTCTCCTCTAAATGTTGATAACTCTCTTACATTTGTTAACAGCTTTAAACAAAACTTTAAAACCACACTTCTGGGGAAAATTGACGTTAGAACCAGGTGGGGGAAAGGCAGGGAAGATTTCACTTTAAAGTTTTAAATATGGACAATACGATGGAAAATATGGTGAAAAACTTGGGATTATAGTACATTCAACTTTAGGCAGGATAGCCGTTTGAAAGGCTAAGGCCTTATTTATGCTATGTCTTTCTTCTGACATACATCACTAAATAAACCCAGAGGGAAATGTGAACGGATTATCCCATCAGTGATTCTAGCTAGACAGAGAGCTGACTAATGGCTTTATTGATTCTTCACTCTGTGTTACAAGATATACTAAATCCAATGGCCCATACCAGAAGGAGAACTGAGGCCTCTGGCAAAACAAAGTAATTTGTTTCCAGTTTATCAGAGAAGTCAAAACAATCTTCCACAGTAAGAACCAAGAATATATGTTCTGGATGTAGAACCAAAAGTGACAATTCAAATTACAGCTCAAACGTCTATATAGCCCTTGATTTACAACAGTTCATTTAGCGACCATTCAAAGTTAAAATGGCACTGAAAAAAGTGACTTGTGACCGTTTTTTCACACTTATGACCACTGCAGCATTGTCTTGGTCATGTGATCAAAATTCAGTTGCTTGGCAACTTGAGTAGAACAGAACAGAACAGAACAACAGAGTTGGAAGGGACCTTGGAGGTCTTCTAGTCCAACCCCCTGCTTAGGCAGGAAACCCTACACCACTTCAGACAAATGGATATCCAACCTCTTCTTAAAAGCTTCCAGTGTTGGAGCATTCACAACTTCTGGAAGCAACTTGTTCCACGAATTAATTGCTCTGTCAGGAAATTTCTCCTTAGTTCTAAGTTGCTTCTCTCCTTGATTAGTTTCTACCCATTGCTTCTTGTCCTACCTTCAGGTGCTTTGGAGAATAGTTTGACTCCCTCTTCTTTGTGGCAGCCCCTGAGATATAGGAACACTGCTATCATGTCTCCCCTGGTCCTTCTTTTCATTAAACTAGACATACCCAGTTCCTGCAACCGTTCTTCATATCAACTGGTTCATATTTATGACCGTTGCAGTGTCTCAGGGTCATGTGACCACCTTTTGCGAACTTCTGATAAGCAAAGTCACTGGAGAAGTCAGATTGACGTAACAACTGTATTACTAAATTAATAACTGCAGTGATTCACTTAACAACTGTGGTAAGAAAGGTCGTAAAATGGGGCAAAACTCACTTAGCAAATGTCTCACTTAGCAACAGAAATTCTAGGCTCCATTGTGGTCGTAAATCAAGGACTACCTGTATTCTTATTCTTCTCTTAGTTCTTAACTTCTCTTTAGCTTAAGTTCAGCCCATTTTTACCCAGTATCTTGTAAAAATTGTATTTTGTATATGTTTATGTGCACCCAAGGATTATCAATCCATTTTATTTTATTAAATTTATTTGCTGCATTAACAATTATGGCGGACGCCTAACTGAATACAAATCGAAGAATCTAAGTTGAAGCTCTTGAACTGTTTTAGAAAATAAAGATATTAATAACTCCCCCCCTTAAAAAACTCTCAAGCAACAATGTATTAATCTACAATATTTCTTGCGAACAATGTAATCTTTTTTTAACTTTACTGGTAAACAGTGTAATAATAATGTGCATATTTTAAAGCAGGACCTTTGCAATCACGGATGAGGGATTCTTACATCAGGGGATGAAAGCTGTGTGGAAAAGTATTTAATTGGAAGCCAAGCTGTGCTTCAAGGCAATGGGAATGGCTTTTACTTTCCTCCTCACAGCTCCAAGCTTTTTTTTTTTAAGAGACGGAAGAGCACTTTCAGAAGCATAAGAGATAAGAAAGTGTGCCATCATCAGGAATGGAAGGGCAAGGTTGGCATTTTTGGTATTGCATTTGTTCGGTTTTTTGGAATAGCATGCCAGGTACTTCATCCCAAACGGAGGCTTTCTTTAATATAATTCTAAGGTTAAGATTAAATTAAATTTGCTTATCATTCTATGCATTTGTTAGTTTTTCCATTTGCCTTTATAAAAAAGCAATTTGGCCTAACAAATCAGGGACCCAAAGCTTTTAGATAAGGGGGTTACATATAACCTGGCATCTCGGAATAGATACAGAATATATACCTCTGATTTAAATAATGTAAGGGAGAGAAGATCTAGGTTGGATTAATAAAATCACATTATTCAAAAAGCGTTGATTAAACCCAGGCAAAACTCAATCTTCTATTTATATGAAGAGTGAACCAGGCGTTTCCCCCCTCCCTACATGTGCACACATGCAATTACACATACACAAACTTTCCCTGCCCTCTCAGATAAGGATCCAGAAACGAATCAAATCCAGCAGTTTAATAATTACATAAGAGCTCAACTTTTTAACTCAACTTTGCACTCTCCTTTTATCCCCACCCTTTTTTTTTTAAACCAAAGCAACTATTTATTCTATGAAGTATGATACACAGGCTAAAACCTGGCAGCCCAAAAAGAACAATAAAAACAAGCTATGCTCTGAGGAGGCAAGAGACTCATTACATTAGAAGTGTTGGGCTCGGCAACCCCAGGGAGAGCTACAGCTCCAGTAATCTTGCAAAGCTGATGCTGCATTAGCAGATGACACATTTTCACAAATATGCTCACAGCTCCACCAGTAGGTCTGGGAATTTACTTTCTGAAGGACTCTTGGAAATCTTTCAGTGCATTTCCAATGCCCACTTTATTCCAAGGGGGACATATTACAAATGCAGATCTGAGGGACATTAAACTAGAACAGGCCTCTAATGTCACAATATGTCATGTGACGCGATCGAGTTTGACACCCGTGAACTTGAAGCTACTTTATCACACAAGACTGACCTAGCCTTTAAGTTCAAATGAACAGAACCCCAGGGAAACGAAGAGTGGAGGTGGGTTTCTGTATCTCATCAAAAAGTATAAAAGAGTATGAACCATAAGATGAACTCCAAGGCAGCTGATAGTAAGGATCAGTATATGATTACACAACTGAAGTTATTTGAAGGTTTTTAGATGGTGACAACTGTATTTAATCTGCTCAAGAAGAGCCTTGTAGAAATTGCTTTGTTTGCATTAGCAGCAGTCTATCTTGCACTGGCTTTCGTCCTCACCTGTGATGTGGGGCAGGTGTTTTTTCCTACACAAAAAAATTATAGGGAAGTTTCCACCACGTATCACTGGATGTTTGCTAGCAGGGCGAAGACAAGTTGAGTAAGCTTCTGTGATGCATTAGCTCAAGTAAACAAATATACCTGTTTAAATTTTAACCTTGGTGTTTGTGAGAAGTCTCGGCACAAAGCCATCCACTGCAACCTTCACTACGTATCTAGGAAAAGGATGATAGCCTGTTGTGAACATAGCCTGTATGCTAGACTGCATATTCAAATACAGAATATATATCCCCACAAGGGAGAGATGACGCTTGGTCACATATGCACCAGCTCCTTTTTCTCCGGATCCACGAAAATGAAACATAGCAACAAATGTTATTTCTCTTGTGTTTATTTCTACAGACATAGGTTGATGTGTTTGTATTCAATTTTTTTTTTAAATTTCTATTTGATATATAGTATGATGCTAAATTTAATATTATTGCTTTAAAACTGAGTGTTTAACCTAGGCTCTTATTCATACTTCAGGTGTTCCTGAAAACATAATTTCTTTTTTTGGGTTTCATTCTGGTGCAAATGTGAATCCTTTCTTTTTTGAAGATTCTGGCAAAAAGCATTTTCGTTGTAGCAGATCACTGCCTCCTTGTGGTCTGCCAGAGAAATGTATTATCTCTTGGATTACAGCCAACAGCTGACCATGGAAATTCTTTATCTATCTTTCTAGTATACCGACTATTTGCATTATAATATTTAAAGTTAGATATGTGGGGTTTTTTTTACATTTTATGTTTTCTTATTTGTAATAAAACAGCAATGTGGCCACCAGCTCCAATCCAGATGCACAAGATTAATGATTGATATATCAATGCTCTTCCAAAGAGAAAGAAACTAGGGGTTATTACAACACTCTTGGGTGCCAGTAACCTGCCAGTAGGGCTTCCTTAAATTGTCCAGTATCGTTGGGGTAGATTGGAAGAGAAGAAAGCTTCTTTCTGATGGAAGCCAGCATACACGATCCCCATCATCCCGTTTAAATTTTTACTAGAGACAGTAGAAAAATAACCTGTAGTTAGATCAATAATTTTCATTCCCCAGGTTCTTTTCCCATAGGGACAATAACAAGCAGTTTCCTCTAAACTCTGTTTACTGTCTTTCTCATCTGATCAGTTTCTTCTAACAATCTTTCCACAAGTTCAGATACAAAACCTCATATTTGTGTATGATTTTCAATTTTCAAATTTGAGATTCTCTTTTTAGATGAATGTTCTTTTCTTGGACCTCAATTATTCCTTGAATTTTTAGTTGTTTAGAATTATTAATTTGAAACTAATTATGGGTTCTGAGGAAAAATTCTCTGCAGAAACAAACATGAAAAATTAATATTTTTATCCTGCATGCTAACTGACCCAAATTTTGTAGTTTCGAGAGACCAAAACAGCAAATAGTGAAAGAAAACCAAGAAAGGCCTAGGCATACTTATCACACATACAGAGAAATAACAATTCCAAATATGTAACAGATGGGAGAGTTGTTTTAAAAAAAAACTCCCCTACCCTCCATCTTTCAGTCAACATCAAAAGCTTTATTGTCTTCTTTTGTCTTAGTTGCAGAGTTTGTGGAGATAAAGAGACAGGTAAGCAGACCAAGTCCCATACAGCAAAGGTATCAAGGATTTTGAAGGAGATAGCCTTGGGCAAATTTCAGATGACGGAAAAACAGTAAATCCCTGAACACTTCAACTCATGTAACAGAATGAAAAGGAGAATAATTCTTCAAATGTTTTATTTACTTAGATATAGGGTTTAGATCCCACCTTTTTGCCCAGAGGGCACTGAAAATGATTAATAATTAAAAAGCAAAACCATCACATTTTATAATAATGCTATAAAGTCACAATTAAATTGAAAAAGCCAAGCAGGAAGGTTAAAGGAGGAGGACTTGATTCCTTTCCTAAAGGCAGAAAGAATGCAGACTGAGCACAACTCCTAGAGTAGCACATTCTGGGTTTTGGACAACATAATAGAGGACCTAGGATAGAAAACCTTCCTTTTTCTAGTCAACAACCATACTTGACCTTTGAGGAACTATATACACACACTGCAATAATTGCTTGAGGCCAGGGCAACAAAATATACATCATTAAAGTCAGAGTCAACTAAAATTAAATTACACTAATTTCATAATTACCCCTTTGGTTTATTTTCCCCTTCTGAAACATCAAATAACATGATTTGACCACAACTTTTGAAGAGGTCTTGTGGACCACATTCAAGATGTCTGGTGAGCCATAACTTTAAGGTCACGTGTGTAATATCATCTTATGTAGGACAAATGATTGCATTTTGAACTAAATGAAATGTTTTGCTTTAATGGAGTTTTTTAAGAATTACTCAAGGATTCGAAAGAAACTTTCAAGTATGTATGTTGCTTTTATGGATGGATGTAGAAAAAAAGACATTCAAATATTTTGCTTCACATTACACTTTCTTCTAAAGCAGCGGTTCTCAACCTCGGGGTCGTGACCCCTTTGGGGGTCGAACGACCCTTTCACAAGGGTCGGGAGACTTCGCCCGGACGCCGCCATTTGGGTTCTTTTACCCTCTGCACATGCGCAGAACGATTTGCGCATGCGCAGAGGGTAAAAGAACCCAAATGGCAGCGGCGGGGCAGCAGGGTGGGTCGCGGGGGGGGGCACGAGTCGCGGCATTGGGAAGGTTGAGAACCACTGTTCTAAAGTACTTCCTCCTCCTCATGTTACTCTTGTAAAAAAGAAGAAGAAAGTAGAAATTGGGCCAAATTTAGTTGACTAAGTTTACTAGTGATCTTTGCAGCCAGGTGAGAAATTGAACCTGTCTTAATCAATACAGTGATTCTTTTATCACGTTTTACCAATTGCAAGTAAACTTCCGTGTGCAGAGTAACACGAACCCTTATTCCATCTTACTCGCTCACCTGCTACACTCAATCTGTAGGAGAATTCAGGGTGAAAATGGAATTCATTCAATCGGTACATTCCGCCGATACATTTTGGCTAAGATTTAAACACACTGTAGCTCATAAAACTAGTATCTCTCAGCAATGCTAGAAATTAAGGAACCCATCAAAATGAGCAGACTCTTAAAAGATAAGGCACGATATTGAACACAACTGAGTTGATGTGAAGGCATGCTTTCATCTGTCGCTCCAGCATTTGGGGTTCTATTTATATATTTCAATTCAGACATTAAGATGCGGTAGCAGTCCTCTTCCAGATTCTTTAAGGCTCTAATTTACAAACAGAATCAAGAGAAGCAATTAAATGTTAAGTGCTATCAGCATGTTCTCCCTGAGTGGCACCAACATTGCATGCACACACGAACAAGACGGAATTGAATGAATCCAATCTTGACACAGACGAGTGGGTTACAAATTGAAATTCTATTTCATTACCATTAGTCTTAAGCTCTGTGTAACAGAAAGTAATAAGGGAAGGCGTCAAAGGCTTCTTCTAGCCAACATTGGATAGGAAGCCTTTTACACATTACAAGAAGTCACAACTTTTTCTGGGGGGTTGAAGCCACACTCGAAAAAGTAGTACATAAAGCCAGGAGAGAAACTTAATGTTGTTAACATTTAATATGAATTAAAAACAAACATGACTATCCTGCTAGTTACTATGAATACTGTAAATCATCTATTTAAGTGCCATTAATTATTTCAACTTCCGTCACATTGAAGCCTAAAATCTACAATAATTTTGCAGGACTCTTGGAGGTAGGACCAACGTGTTTGATTGTTGGGTGGAGTCCTGTGACTTCTGACTGGGCTATTATGATTTGGTCCTTGAAATTATAAATTATAAAACCTAAATGACTCCTATGTGAAACTCCATATAAGCCATCCTCTTTTCTTAAGGAAAAAATATATCTGATGTACCGTATTTTTCGGAGTATAAGACGCACCTTTTTCCTACTTAAAAGAGGCTGAAAATTTGGGTGCGTCTTATACTCCGAATGTAGCTTTTCCAAAGCTTTTTTCCCCAGCCCTAAGGAGGTGCTAACGATTTTCCCAGCTTCCTACTTCCTCTTTGCAGGCTTGTTTTCAATCCTACTCCTCTGAAAAATGTTTTTTCAGCCCTAACGAGGTGTTAACCATCTTACCGGCTTGCAGCATTTTTTAATTCCTACTCCCTCCGAAGTAGTTTTTCCTGCCCTAAGTCCTTGCAGGCTTGTTTTCATTCCTACTCCTCTGAAAAAGGTCTTTTCAGCCCTAACCAGGGGATAAAATAATGTGCTGAAGCTGAACAGACTAAGGACGCTAGCCAGATGAATAGCTGGTAGGTAGATTTTTTCTCCTATTTTCCTCCCCCAAAACTAAGGTGCGTCTTATACTCCGGTGAGTCTTATACTCTGAAAAATACGGTATTTATCCATATGTAACAAATTATTTTCTAAATATATGTGGGGGGGAATCTAGAAATCTGATTTCCTCTTGGTTATAGATGTCTAATCTCTTCAAAAAGAGCCCAACCTGTACAAGCAGGCTGCCCAAAAGAAAAGAATCCAAAACATACAGGAGACGTATATTCCTATAGAAATATAGAGATATTCCAATATCTCAGAGGCTGCCACAAAGAAGAGGGAGTCAAGCTATTCTCCAAAACACCTGAGGGTAGAACAAGAAGCAATGGGTGGAAACTAATCAAGGAGAGAAACAACTTAGAACTAAGGAGAAATTTCCTGACAGTTAGAACAATTAATCAGTGGAACAGCTTACCTCCAGAAGTTGTGAATGCTCCAACACTAGACATTTTTAAGAAGATGTTGGATAACCATCTGTCTGAATTGGTGTAGGGTTTCCTGCCTGGGCAGGGGGTTGGAATAGAAGACCTCCACGGTCCCTTCCAACTCTGTTATTCTATTATTTCTACATTCACACTGGAACACATCTTGCAAAAAACAATATAAAAGCCAAAATGAATTCATTGTGTTCCATCAGCAAATTGCAGAATATTATAGGCCATTGGCTAACCTATTTAGCAACTTAACCAGAAGCTAGTGATTTCAAACCTATTCTCAAATTCTATGTTATCAAGCACGCACGCACGCATGCACACAAACACACAGAGGCAAGACATCTTAACAGTTCCTTGATAGTCTGGCCTATTTTTTATCCCTATTCTTGTCGCTCCTTCCTTGGATTGGTGGTGATCTACTTCCTCTACTTCCAATTCCGCTGTTCAATCACCTCTTACGTCATAGGCTGCAAAATACTTTAAAGAAGGCAAAGACTCCTCAGGACTCAACTCCAAATGACACAATAGAAACAATATGTATAATTCAGAGGTGGGTTCCTACCGGTTCGGACCACTTCTATGGAACCATTAGTAACTTGGCAGCCTGGGTCGCTGCCTGCCACGTCCCCGAGCCGGTTCTCTCGGCAGCGCCGTAGGTGCCGCCATCTTATTTTTTACTTCTGTGCACAGCGCGTCCCTGAGCAAACCAGCAGTAGCAGAATCCGGAACCCACCCCTGGTATAATTTTCTTAAAAGCAATACAGATGTGAATTGGCCATTATTTTCTCCAGGGATGATTTTAAAATCCCACTTTAACCTACAGTGCTATTGTCTTCCTGATATTCTTCCTCTCCAAGTATAAACAGGCCCAAGTTTGCAAGGCCAGAAAAGGTAGACCAGATGCTACTACATGCTTCAGAAAAACTCTAATATCTATGTCCGTATGCATGCCCAATGTGACAGAATATCCATGAACAACTTCTGAAGCCACAAGCAGCCTCTTGAAAGCTTTAGATGGCACCTTCTATGCCTTTCCTAACGGTGCCACTGTGCTGTCATTCATAATACAGCATAAGGGAATTATTTAAGTATACAGTATGTGAAATATGATACTAAATATAAGGAAAGTTATTTACATTTCCAAAAAGAAATATTATTGTCTTGACCTTACTCTTCTCTTGATTCTGGTTCCACCTATTTTGTTTTTACATATAGGTCCTAATGCTGTCAAAAAAGTTCAATCAAACTTTCAACAACCAAGTTATGTAGCCCTGACCCAAAATTGAAACTCTAACTCAAAATAAAATGAAATATATGGCTAAAATAGAAAGTAGAGAAAACGCAATGATTTGGACTAAAACTACAATGTGGATATCCTAATTTATGTCAACGTATTCAGCATTTGGCAAATTTAGGCAGCATTTGGACAAAATCTAGTAACAGCTGTAGGAAGTTAGCACCCACCCCTCTCCTAGGAAAATGAAATATCCTAGGAGATATTAAAAGGCAGAATATATTCTATAGAATATCCCTGGAAACATGCTTTTAAGCGGACAAAAGACTCCTCTTGGAAACCCCCCACCCTTTGCCAATGGGCCATTAAGGACTGGGCCCAGCTCACACATTCCTCCCAACAGTCTTCTGCATAACAGAACCACAATAGGATTTGCCCAAGGCCCTTTCATTCAGCCAAGCCTGGGACTTAGGACAGCCCACAAGAGTTGCCCCAGCATGCCCCTGGGGGGTTTGCGAGCCAATGGGATACATTTCTATACAGGAACAGGAAACAGTTAGGGAGGGGCCCAAGAGAGAGTATAAAACCAAGGGACTCAGCATCTTTCTTTCTCTCTTTTTTCTCTTCACCCACATCTGGAAACATGTGATCTACCTTTTCTGTACAGGGGCTCATGCCATGTGCTTCTATCCACAATATTAAAACCTCCTTTCCAAGCAACTTCCATGAATCCAGTGTCTTTTTCCCCTCTTGGAAATGAACCCAGAAGGATATTCCTTACAACACAGCCAACAACATATTCTTTCTGGAAAGTGGAGATTCCATACACAGTGGTTTTCAGGGTCTTTCAGGAGGCAATAAAGTCTTATTAACCTTTATTGGAGGAATAGCGTAACATGTGAGCCACTCCTTCCATATCCCTCACACCGCATGGGCACAAATGTTCCAGAAAAGAATCCAAAGAATTCCACCATCAAGTATGGTGGACAGAAGGGGATTCTCTGGGGCCAGGCTGAATTATATTCCCAGCTAGTGACAGTAAGTCTGAAAAACTCCTGACCACTCTGTGCCTCCTCCAGTGCCACCCAATGTCACAACATTTGGTTCAGATTATTTTTGCAAATCTACACCCTAGATATGCTACAGAATTGTCAATTTATCCCACTGAAACCAGATTCTCTGAAGTGAACCCACTGGTGAAAAATATACTTTCAAAGTACCCCTGCTTTTGGGAAGGTGAGAAATTCTTGTGTAAACCTAGGGATATTAATCCCACTGGGAAAAATCATAAATTTTATCCAAATTGTTAGAATATTTACTTCACTGATTTGGGATTTCAAAAAAACCCAACGCTCCAAAAGCACAATTTTATTAATTTATTTGGGGGAACAGGGTCCTGTGTTTAACCTAAGTCTAAGAGAACAAACATTAAAGGGTGCCACATTTTGCAGCCATGGTTTTACAAACATAACAGTGAATTTATTCACTGTAAACAATAAAAACACTTCTACTATGCATGAACAATGTAGTAAGAAACAATCTGAAGGCACATCACAGCTTCTGAAAACACTGTCACTAAACTTACACATGTTAACACTTACTTAAATAGTTAAAGAAGAGAAAAGGTGTTGAACTGGAATACTGACATGCAAGCCATATAGTCTGATGCAAGACCCTTGGGCATGGAAGAAATGAAAAACAAACAACTAATTTTAGAAACTCCATTTAGTTATTCTCACCAATTAGAATATGATGCAAGAGCTATCAACAAGCAGGTTTAAGTTATGGCTTTTAAAGCTGCATTTGAAATAGGCAAGAAAGCCATTTCCTATATAGGTTTTTTTTTTCTTCACCCATCAATCATTGGAAATAAATAAACTATTTATTTATTTGCCTAAATTGGCCTTTCATAACACAGATCGATTTATATACCGTATTTTTTGGAGTATAAGACGCACCTTTTTCCTCCCTAAAAGTGGCTGAAAATTTGGGTGCGTCTTATACTCTGAATGTAGCTTTTTCGGAGCTTTTTTTCCCAGCCCTAACTAGGTGCTAACGATCTTCCCAGCGCTTACCTTGCAGGCTCTTTCATTGTTACTTTCTCCAAAGAATGTTTTTCCAGCCGTAAGTCTTTGCAGGGTTTTTTTATATTCCTTTACTTGCTCCAAATAAGTTTTTTTCTAGCCCTAACCAAGTGCTAATGATCTTCCCAGCTCTTACTGGCTTGCAGGCTCTTTCATTGTTACTCTCTCAGAAGAAGGTTTTTTTAAGTCCTAACCAGGGGATAAAATAATGTGCTGAAGCTGACCAGACTAAGGATGTTAGCCAGATAAATACCTGGTAGGCAGATTTTTTCCCCTATTTTCCTCCCCCAAAACTCAGGTGCGTCTTATATTCCAGTGCGTCTTATACTCCGAAAAATACGGTATATACCATAGACTACAAATGGTAGGGAAAAAATGAACTCTAAATGTGGTACTTTTGCGAATCTGAAAAGTGCAGCTCAACTCAACATCCTTGCTCTAAATTATAACAAACAAGTATCTATATCCCAAGTTTTCTTTGTTTAGAAAGGGACTCTTCCACATACCCATAGTTCAAAGCTGGTATAAGCATTAACACAGAAACAACTACAAAAACACAAAAGAGAAATAATAGTAAAGAATAGGTGAGACAAGGCTTAAAAGGAATTCAGAGACTAAATGTAACCAACAAACAGTACCTGTACCTTCCATCTAAATCAGTGGTTCCCATACTTTTTTTTGGCCATGCTCCACCTAAGCATCTCTAAAATCCTGATCCCCCCCCAGACATATAATTCTTACTATTCAAAAAGTGAACTCCTTCGCAAGCGGAAGAAGCTTAAAAGGCCATAAACTTGGTTTAAACAAGGTTCCAATTGCCCCCATTAAAAATCAAATTGCCCCCCTGCGGGGCATGGGCCTCATGTTGGGAACCACTTATCTAAATGAACTAATCCATGGGGTCCTTGGTGTTCTCTGGGCTTGGTGGGTTTTTTGCAAACATCTCACTACCAAACTAGGTAACATCATCAGTGCTACAAGGGAGTGGGGTTTTCTCTCTGTTTATTTACAAAGCGGTTGTCCTATTGGTGTTGGTGGGAGTGTTCCTTGATGGTTCCTTGATTAGGTTGTTGTTTACCGTTGGATTGTTTGTCTCAGTTAGTACAGTATCCCAATCAAGCAGAATATAAGTCTTGTATATAAACAGAGAGCAAATTCCGCTCTCTTCTAGCACTGATGATGTTACCTAGTTGGGTAATGAAATGTCTGCAAGAAAACAACGAAGCTCAGAGAGCACCAAGGACCCAATTCAACATTGAGCTATAAATATTCTTTTCTGTTCTAACAGAAGAGAATATTTATAGCTCAAGATTGAATTGATGGAACAAATCCACCTATTAAAATTATTTCCATCCGAAGACTCTTTCCTGGACAATCCACCCCTATTCCCATAAGCATGGAAGATGTTTTTTTAATGTTCTCAATTGCAAGATATCGCCCTAGACTAGGAAATTTTGGTTATTTGGTTATTTTCTCTACATATTTTTTTTTTGAGATTGAATTTTATGCTGCTCCTTTATTATCTTGTTATGTTACAATTGTATTAGGTTCTTTGCTATGTTGCATTCCATATTTTTATTGCAAACTACACTGGAAAATGTTTTTGAATGTTTTAAATACAAACAGGCATACCTCTCACATGATTCCATGGTGTTTCATCCAAGATCATTTGGAATCCAGAAAAAGTTTTTTTAAAAAGTCAAAAGAGGAGGAAGGAAAGAAATATGGAATACATCTAAATTTTATTTATAATGTTTGCAAAACCTGTCATACCCTTCTGTTCTAAATTATATTTCTTGTTTCAACTATGGTCATGCACTACTTCATACAGTGCCTTTACTTTCTTTCTGAAGATGCCATCAAACCATGACAGCAATCTGCCTCTCCTTTCCTTTAACTGCATTGTTAAGATTAAATCCTCGTTTATTCTATGTGCCCAAAACATTTCAATCCATTATTTTTGTACTGGACACTCATCTTCCTATTTAGCCCATATGCATTCAGCACCCATTGATTCTGGATCCTTTGATTACTTCACGTCCTATTCCCATTGCATTCAGCTTTTATTCAACTTGTCTATGAAAAATAATCTCTTAATCAGCAATTTTTGATTATCAAGCATATTTCCATGCAACAGACCACAAACTATATACTAAGTTTCACTCCCAATCATGTCAGCTAATAGAATATTTTTCCACCTAGATCACAATCACTGGTTCTCTCATTATTCGATGGAGCATAATATATAAGCTATGGGTTCCTCTAATCATAGGCATCAATTTAACTAGCACCCATTTGTATCTTCTCATGTATGTTTTAGACCTTATAATTAAGACTACAGCTTCCTTCCATCTATGCTCAACTCTACCCACCCCACAGAAACAGGCAACCTTCAGATTACATTCTCTGGTGAGGTCCTTGGTCTTCTTTGAGCTTCCTTGGTTTGCTTGCAGACATTTGGTTACGCAACTAGATAACACCAATAGCAATAGCACTTAGACTTATATACCGCTTCACAGTGCTTTTACAGCCCTCTCTAAGCGGTTTAGAGAGTCAGCATATTTTCCCCAACCATCTGGGTCCTCATTTTACCCACCTTGGAAGGATGGAAGGCTGAGTCTTTTTGATCTTTCTCCTTTAACTATTCTGTTTACCAAACTCAGGAATCAAAAAAAATAGCCAGTGTGTCCCCAAATTAAAGGGAGATATTTTGGGAGCACCAAATTTCACATTGGCATTTGATTGTAATTATGCTTGTTCCTGTGGGGGTTTTTTTTTCTCCTTCCAAAACAAACTTTGGAAGCCTGATTCTCTCACTGTAGGTCCTAATCACAGAATTCCTACATCAGATACTTGTGCTCTTGTTTGTTAAAATGCCTAACAATCAAGTAGTCCATGGCTCGGATTTTTTCAGCCCCTCCTTGAACAATGACATAGCAAAACAGCTGCCATCTTGTGAAGCACTGGCCACATTGTAATGATGCTGACATTTCTCAGGAATTGGCATTCAGTAAATTATGATCTTTTGTTACAGGGATATTCCATGGGTGCCATCCAATGATGCTTTGGATGCTTTCACATTCATGTAAATAATAATTAACCAGTTTATAGTGTTCATTCAAATAAGGTGGGCAGCCAATTGTTGATACACATTTCCTTAAAAAAAATGTAAAAGGCAAAAAGTCCTATCAGGCCAATAGGAAAGCCACCATTTTGAAGAAAGCCAAAGGGCAAACAAATAGAAGACATGTTTGTACGGAGAGCAGCCGTGAGCAGGTTCATTTACCGTGGATAGATACCATATTCTTCCTAATCGAATCAGTCATGGGGTGCACCAGCAGACAAGATCATAATCTTTAGTGCAATATATGTTAGAACATCCATTATAGGTAGTCCTCGACTTACAACCATAACGTAGTTGGCCCATTATAGTCAGAAGTTGTGACCATTGTAAAATGGCCCATCCATACAACCAATCCAATTTACAACTTTTTTGTGGTATGTTATTAAGCAAACCCATCGATTGCTCTAGGGTGAAAATTGGAAGTAAATGCCAGTTTTTGAAAAAACCGTCATAAAATGCTATGATGTTACTGCAGGATGCTGCAAACAACCATAAATATTGCCATAAAAAGCTGCCAAGCACCAGACAGGCAGTCACATGACCCAGGATCAGCAATCAGAAAAGGTAATAGTAAAAATTTCCCCTGTCTAGGGCACAGTGCTCATCTCTGTTTTTTAGCCAAAGGAGCCAGCGTTGACCGAAGATTTCTATGGTGATGTAGCCAGCATGACTATACACAAAGGAACACAAAATGCTGTAACCTTCCCACCGAAGTGGTACCTGTTTATCTATTTGCGTCTGCATGCTTTCAAACTGCTAGGTGGGCGGGAGCTGAGACAAGTAATGGGAGCTCACCAGGGGTGAAATTCAAAAATTTTCCCTACTGGTTCTGTGGGCGTGGCTTCGTGAGCATGGCAGGGGAAGGATACTGCAAAATCCCCATTCCCTCCCCACTCCTGGGGGAAGGATATTGCAAAATCTCCATTGCCACCCCACTCTAAGGCCAGCCAGAGGTGGTATTTGCCGGTTCTCCGAACTGCTCAAAATTTCTGCTACCGGTTCTCCAGAACCTGTCAGAACCTGCTGAATTTCACCCCTGGAGCTCACCCCAACATGCAGTGCTCAGGTCTTGAACCCGGACTGTCAGCTTTCCAACTGATAAGCTCAGGGTCTTTAACTGCTGAGGAGCCACTGTGCCCCACAGCAATAGGAACTGGGTTGCTAACTGGGGAGGTCCATCATAGAACCATGAAAAGACATGTTAAACCAAGAAAATTTAAAAGCTAGTGGCTAGATAGAACCCGTTGTGGCACGCTGCCTGCCCCCCATCCATCCCTGAAGGAAAAAGACCATTAGTAACAGAATGACGTCTGCCGAAGAGATTTCATTGATAATCATTATGAAAAGCATTTCACTATTGATGGACAACCTATCCACTTCCTTTTTGGAAAGAGTGGCCTCTGATTGTGCATTATCAGAAAGGTAAGATTTCCTGATGGTAATGTTTAGAAGCAAATTTTCCCAACGTTACGAGAAACAGGCTATGGATTGCTTGTTCGTTTTTTATTGCTGCAAAGAAAGCCAATAAAGAGAAGAGCATGAAATGTAAGGAATTTTTTAAAACACAAAAGTATAACCTTCTCATATATGTTCCAAGTTTTTTAAAAGCAGCAACAAATTTAAAAAAAAAACAGGTTGCAATTTCAAAGCCCGCATACTTAAGCCTTGGCCAAAACTGTAATCAGGAACACAGAACTCAAGACGTTAACCTTTCAAAATGGCCGTTTTAATAGCTAGAAAACTGAGCTCTGGAAAAAAAAGGAACCTTTGAGTTGAACTTGGCTTCTGCTACCTCATAGCACTGTCTGGCAACAAAGGGTAACATCAAACTATATTTCTATATTTTATTAAGGCAGAGATGGTGACCTGATAACCACCCAGATATTGATACAGTTGCCAAGATCATCACCGTTACCTCTGCTACTGGACGTTCTAGGAATTGCAGATCAGCAATACCTGTTATGTGTAATTTTATTAAACGATTTAAAAATAACTATCCAGTTGTTTACAACAGGGGTCCCCAACCCCTGGGCTGTGGCCCACTACCACGCCATGGCCTATTTACAACCGGGCCACGCGTGGCAAGAGAGCGTGCATGTGCGTGCGCACAGTTTGACATGTGAGCAGCAGGGCCACCGCACATGCACATGCGAGCCAGCCCGCCACTCACACGCATTAAACTGCACTCACATGTGCACCAGCCCACTGCTTGTGCTGCCCAGTCCCCATCTCCTCTCTCTTCATTGGGCCGCCAAGCCACAAAGGTTGGGGACCTCTGGTTTACAAAGTAAACTGATTATATGCAGTTTTCTACAGATTATATACATTAAATCCTACACGAAGTGGAACCAATCACCCGTTTTGAAAGTATTTGTATATGCTTATTTATTGATATTTTAATGTATTTTATTGTAAGATAAAAATGCAAAAGGATACAAACTAGATGACCTACAAGGTCCCTTCCAACTCTGTTAATCTGTTAAAGAGAGAAGGGTGCAAAGAGAAAGGAAGACATTTTTCAGTGCAGTACAGTACAAAAAAAACCCTCAACCTTTTGATTTACATTTCACAGTATTTCAAGCCAATTATAGCAACAAAATCATTCTAATTGTCAAAACCTAAAATCAAATTTTTGCTTTTTTTCAGTTTCAAGTCAAAAGTCCAAAAGCAGTTTTTAAGTAGAAACATACAGTAACTAGATAAATTCTTCTCTTTAATTGAAATAATCAGTTTTGCAATCTCTGCCAACTGCATTGTAAGCTTCTTTGTTTTCTCAAATTTATATAGCCACCTATCGCATGAATGGGCTTTATTTAAATTTAATTTAAAATTGCTTTAGAACAAATCAATCATTTCATATGTAAAGCAGAGGGGCCTTTGTTTTGATGGTCCAATTTTTAAAAAATGAAAGGAGGAAATCTAAGGGCCAGGGCTACAACAGAGGGTGTCAGATCTAGTAGTTTACCAATCTTTGGTTAACCTTAGTCTTTAAGACAGAGCAGCTCTATAGAGTCTCAATATGACTCTATTGAGAGCAGCCAGCCACCATATCTTGAAAAAGCAAATTTGTTTGGATACAGTGTCCAATCACCTAGAATTATGTTATCTAAAGCTAAGCATCTTATTGTCAGACTTAATGTAGCTACCTGGATTAGAAACAGTTAATCCAATGTATTAGTCTCTCAGAGTTCTGATTAGATTAGAAAGAGTTTTAAGATTATAATACAAGAATCTCAATGAGCATTTCACCTTCAAATGAGAAATCTATATTCGGGCAACTGAATATAGGAAGGAAGACCAGCCTCTTTTCCTCATTCCTTTTTGTGATGGCAAGACCAACTTGAAAGTTAGTCCTAGCCTTATCATTATGATAACCAGCTTCCACACTTACCGAAGTAGTTTGGCACAGCAATGGAAGATTTAAAATCGGAACTAGCAGGATTTCTGAAATCCACTGGTATGAAAAAGCAGTTCTCATCACACCATATAGAATCTTAGCCTTTTTCTCTCGGACGTGTCCCAAAACTAAAGGTTTTTGGAATAAGATTCATAAATGGCTACAGGAAATCACAGAAAGAACAATAGAATTCAATCCGGAATTTTTTCTGCTAGGAATAATGAAGAAACAATACCCTAAAAATATACAATACCTAGCTTTGCATATCATTACAGTAGCGAGAATAGCCTACGCTCAGTACTGGAAAAATTGTCAAATACCACCGGAAAATATATTGATCGACAAAATCTACAGATGTGCAGAAATGGACAAATTAACCATGGATCTTAAAGGACAAAGTAATTCGGACTATTATGAGATATGGACTAAATGGTATAACTGGACAAAAAGGAGAAGAGAAAATGAGGAACAAAAAAGGAAAAATTAAAAAAAATCGTGAGGCGTGAGAAAAAAGAGGAAAATATGTAAATATAAAAAGGATTGTATATTATTTGATATTATCAATGTATTATAACGGAAGTGGACGTATGTCAAAATATTGTGATGTTTGAAAATAAAAAATATTTATATAAAAAAAATAATCTTAGCCTTTTTCTCTTATAACTGAATACGAAGTACCAGACTACATGTTGTGTGATTTTTTTTTTAAAGCAAAGGTTTCCATTAAAAGGACATTTGGCAATACAACATCCCAAATCCAACTGGTAGAACCTCGGTACTCTAAGCATATCATGAGTTATAAGCATTTCTGATGCGTCTGATAATTTTTCTTTTCTTTCTCCTCTTCTCTTCCTGTTGAGACCTAAGCATTTTATTTGTTCTAGCCAAAATACTGTATCAAGACCATCAAGATCCTTGCGTTGAGGGTGATGGCTATTTTCCATGTGGAAACTCAATGCATTTTCTTCAACAAATTAGTCTTTTATTTTTTTTAAAAAAACCTCAAAGGACCACTGAAAAGCAACATCTTCAAGTGGATCCTACAAATATGTCAATAGACATGGATATATACCGTAGATATTAATGCTTAATAATAAACTTTATAACTAATAATTAGCTGTTCCACGCCTTACATGCACAAACCAAAACCAGGTGTAACATTTTCACACTAGCCTGGGTGCAAAACCCCTTTTTCTCCCTTCCCAAGCTATATTCATTATGATACTCAGCTTCTAAGACTGTGCAAGGTTTCAAAAGCTACATCCTTGCATCATTAACTACAGAACCAGCTTCCATAAACTTGCTAGGCGATATCAAAAGTCTTCCCTCAGCCGCTTCTTCTTCTGAAGCCTGCTTACAAGTTCATGTCTACTGCCTAGGAAATAAGACAAGAGATACTTGACATTCTTAATCTTCAAGGACTTCATTAGACACTTCCAGAAAAACGAATGAGGGGAAAAAGAAAAAGCAGTCATTAAAATGTAAGATCTGTCATTTCCAACAAGCTCTGGGGCCAAGTCAAATCTTGGAGGACCCTCTGTTCTATATTCCATGCTTTCTAAAGGACATCCCAAATCCTTTTATTGTTCAAAAGTCTAAGTAAGTCCGCAATTCAAGCACATTTTTTTTAAAAAGGAACTTAAATAGCTTACGTGAATAAGATGCAAAGAACTGGCCTTTAAACGCTTACAGATACAGTAAGAAAGGTAAAACTACAAAAAAAAAAATCTCGACTAGGCAGAATCTCTCAAATTGTAATAAATCTACCTCAAAAACTGCATATGTGCTCCAAAACAATTCAATAACAGTCCTCAAGGGAAAGAGTGAAATAATAAATGAAGTTCCTAAGAAAATACATGCTGCAAAGCCAATAATTTTTTTAAATTTCCACACAGGTTATGTAAGCCAATTCAAAATTATTTAAACTAGATTTAATCTTATTGAATAGGAAGGGACACAAATGTTTTGTTGAAAAATGTTTTTTTTTCCTTTCCGTGAAGTTGAGTGTCTTTTGACTAAATAGAAATTTGCACGTTGCTTTCCTGACAACAGCATGGAAGTGGGTTTATCATGCTGTCTTCTGGGATGATTTTCAACTTCCACTCTGGAAGTTCTCACCTCAAGGGTTTCCTGGTGGCCTCTTATCCTAATACTAGCCAAGTCTGAAATCCTATTTAAATAAATAAATAAAAATCAGCCAAGGATGGCTAGATGCTGCCATCTGCTGAAAACTTTTCTATACCAAAGAAATTTAAATTTAAGAATATTTAGACAACTATGTCCAAGGGAGGATCTACATAATGTGTTAAGCCTCTGTTTAACCAACATTTGTTGAATAAACTACTGAGTTTGCAAAATCATGCAAATCACATCATTTAACATGAGTCTTTGCACTACAGTAATCCATACTCTTTAGGTTCTTTAGTTTTACTTTACTATGGTCTCTTAATGGATAGTTTACCATTTATAATAATCCATAATTTACAACTGAATATATGATAAACTAGACCAGGGGTAGGCAAAGTTGGCTCTTCTATGACTCATGGACTTCAACTCCCAGAATTCCTAAGCTAGCATGATTGGCTCAGAAAGTCTGGGAGTTGAAGTCCACGAGTCATAGAAGAGCCAACTTTGCCTACCTCTGAACTAGACAACTGATTTAAAAAGTGTGGTTTGGTACAGAACCTGAAGTTATCAGTGTCTTCATCCTATAAAACAGGGGTATCAAACTCATCACGTGCTGGCCACACACCCCCCCCCCATTTTAGCAAAGCGTAAAAAAGTTGTGATACGTCACGTGACAACAATGTGTCGTCGCGAGTTTGACACCCCTGCTATAAAGCATCTTGTTCAAATCCCTTTGATCATAATGGACTGCACCTAAATGAAGCTGGGCCCCCAAATACTCAAAATTAGAGAGTCAAAGAATTACTAAATGACTTCAGTTTCATATAATATGACAATTTCTGCAGCTATTGCCAATAATATTAAATAAATCAAAGCAGGTTTTAAAAATTCAAATGTACTGTTTATAGTTGTTTACTTGTTATTGTTTAAGTAGCTCTTTACCTCAAATAGCTATTTACATTTATTTACACCACCCCAAGCACAAAAAAAGAATTGCATACATTTGTAGCACAACCTTTTAAAAAAAAATAGGTGAAGGGAAGCCCACCAATTTCAGGCAAGAATATTTCATAAGTATGAACAGCAATGTAGCCATGGATGCTCATATTAAAATCAAGCCTTTTGCTTATTGTTTAGTCTTACAAGTTACACACCGTCTGATTTTTGTATTAAGAATTATGAGCTTGCAGGTTAATCAATAAGGATTGCTCATTTTAACTTTTTAGGTAAAGGCACAGCAGCCTGGCTATTTCTTATTTTCCAGTCTGCCGTCTCTCCTCTCACAGCCAACTCCAGGATTTCACACTTCCTTCCACCCACACGTGCTCACATTGCAATCTGTTTTTCCAGCACCTGTTGTCACGTATTTTACTGTGCATTTGTAAAACCTGTCATCTCCAGTGATATCGTGAATGGTTTCTCATTGCAAATTCCTCCATGCTCACCTATTTTCGCTTTCTATCAGTCTTGCACTCGTTTCTTTTTTGAAAAAAAGGATAAAAGTACTGTGGGAATCTCAGCATGACTATTTACAGCAGTATTTCTCAACTTGGCAGCATGAAAAAAAGTGTGAACTTCAACTCCCAGAATTCCCCAGCCAGCATGTTGGCTAACGAATTCTGGGAGTTGAAGTTCACATATCTACTTACTAGTTGCCAAGGTTGAGGAACACAGATTTACAGTATATTAGAATAGAGTATTCCAATACCACCATTTTATATCACAGCTAGATGTGTCTGAAAACAGTGCAAGCATATACTCACATATAATATGTATAATTCAGGATTGGCTTACTGCAGAGTTCCTCAATGTTTCTGACTTTGCGGACCGGCAAGAGGGAGGGGATGGTTCATGCAAGCGGCCGGCAAGCACACATGCGTGCAGCTCCATTTGCGTGAGCAGCATGCATGCACACCTGCCGCTCACGCAAATGGAGCGCATGCACACGCTCGCCCACTGCTCGTGCAAATGAGGATGCATGTGCACGCGTGCGCTCACCAGACGTTTCCATGGTCCACTTGCAAATCCCTCATGGCCCACTAGTGGGCTACGGCCCACAAGTTGGGGACCATTGACACTGATCATAACTGATCAGTTTTGCAGACCATAAACTTTGATTTACAAACTATAAGGGCTGGGCATTACACCACTCTGCTTGTTTATGAGATGAAACACAGTGTGATCCCAGCTATTCTGCTTTTAGTCATGGCTTATGATTCAATGTTAATTAAACCCACCCAACTGCGATGTATTAGACAAGCCATAACTGAAGAAGCTGTGGCTTATGTTTCTTTGCAGTGACTAAACAGCTGTATTAATTTAAAGTATAAATACACAAACACATAAATATATATAAGTACCTTGGCAGTTTTTAACTTCCTACAGTAGAATACCCCTGCATCTGGCATAATTTCTTATTCCAGATCTTAACAGAGATAGCTTCGGGAGCTTTTCCCCAACACGACTGCCCTCCAGTTGTGCTAGATCACAACTCCCACCATGCTTAGCCTGCAGGCTCTTCATAAAACGCTCCAGATGCTTTGGTTGGCCTCACCAATTCAGCCATTCAAAAAAGTACCATTTCCAAAATGCAGTCCCTTCCACCAACATAGGAAGTTTGAAATCCTATCTCCAGCCTAGCAGTGAACTACAAGACACGCCAGAGCGGAGTAAATTTAACAACTTAAAAACTATGGAGAAAGTAATCCTCTTGTCATACCGACCAAACTAGCTGAAGAAATAAATACAGCACTATAAAAATGTGAGGGTGCCATATCAGTGCCTATTCAGGGTTAAGGTATTTTCAGTTTCCAATTCTTTCCCAAGCCGAAGACTGAAGCAGAGGTTGATGCCAGGCATTCTATGTGCTTAAATGTTTTAACTGTTAGCACCAAACCCAAAGCCCTCACTTCAGCAACATACCCTCATTTTATAATCATTGAAAACACACCATTAGATACTACCGTACTTGTCTTTAAACAAAGATGCACCGATTTCAATTAACAGAGTCTTCATTTTAGTATTGACCCTTTTTTTAGCCAGGATTGTTGTTAAGTCTCATTCGTCCATGTACATGTAAGCTGGACCTTGCACAAAATGTCCATAAAATGAGCATCAAATGTTCTACTGCAGAAAGGGCTACTTAATTTAGATTCCACCGATATACATTTGACAGTCTTCCCACCAGTGTCACATTAAACTTACATCAGTGCTTGTTTTCTTGTAGTGTTCCCACAGCCTGTCTTCTAGGTGAAATTAGTGTACAATATATAACACAGCATCAGAAAGAAAGGCGTCACTTGGAAGGATGAAATCGAGAAGGAATCAATACAAAGAAGATAAATGTTCTTTCTCGCAAGCAGCAGAATATCAAATAGAGGCAAGGTTTTTTTTTCATGCCTTCTCTTTTCTGTTTGGCTCATTCTGAATTGTCTGGAAAAAGGTATAAAAGGGGCATGCTTCCACTAAGATTAAACTTTTCATAGTGTTATCGATCTCTGAGTTTTTAAACCTTTATAGTACAATCCTGTGTGCATTTTTTAAAGAAGAAATAAGACTACATTCAACGTGGTTTACTCCTTAGCTAGAACATCTCATCAAAGAATTGCAACCTTAGCTTCTCAAGTCTATTTTTCCTATCTATTTTTTATTTCATCTTATGCATATATTAACTATAAACAATAACATCAAAAAGATCTGTCCTACCTTTAATCATAGCTATAAAGAGGTGCTAATGAAAAGTTAAAAAACTTATGCCAACCATAACAAATAAAAGTTGCATATCAAATTAGCATATTCACATTAAGTTTGTCTACTAAGGAAAAATGCATTGGGGGTAAAATCAGGAAAGAAGTGTAGATGCTACAAATATGAACAGTATGGAGTTTGATAAACTTAGATTTTTTAAAAATTTATTTAAGGGTGCCATTCTAAAATACATGGTATGAATTGTGGAATGGAAAGAAGTTCCATTAAATTTTCTGGGGTTGGAACAAAGTAATGTGGAATTGCTCCTTACAGTTCTTCTTAGCCTAAGGATCCTTGAAATATTTGTAAGAAACAAATGATTTAAAAGCTTTTTTTTACAAGACACAAGCAGAAAGAAGTTGCTTGTACCAGTGACATATATTTTCATTCAAATTTGCTAGTCATCAACTCTTTCATAGAGGAAAAAATGGGAATGGGTAAATTGATAAACATTGGAATATTTGTCACAAAACCATCTTTATGGACATTTTATGCACTGTTAGTAATAAATAGGCAAATTCCATGCATTCATCCTTTTGCGGAGCTATCATGTGCAAGACTGTACTGAAATTTAGAGCAAATGGCAAGAGCAGCTGACACCCTTCCTTCCCTTAAATAGAGATGGGTTTTCTAGAATTGTTCTGAAATGTAGTATTATCTGATCAGTGCACACATGTTGGGAGACTTTGGGGTTATACATATGTTGAATGCAGTTCAGAAAAGACAGCAGCTCAGCAGTGCCTCTGCTGGCCCATTTGTGTTACTGTATACAGTATGAAGGTGGGGTGAGAAAATCATTCAGAGACACATAAGCTTCCCTGACATTTTTAACTTTTTCCGGGCTCTGGGATCAGCTTAGAAACTGATAAGGGTGAACGAAAATCCATGCTGCACTACAGAATTTTTCCAACAATGTTTCCACCATGCATGTTTTCTACCAAGAGAACAAGCAAACACAATGTCCGTTTCTCTCTCTCTCTCTCTCTCTCACACACACACACACACACACTCACACACAGATTAACCCTGCATGTCAGAAATCAGATGGGTCAAGCAAATGCCCACCATCCTAAAATGACTGGCTTGATTCCAGAACTGCCCAAAAGGGAACAAGGTTTTAGGCCATCTATCTAAAATGCCAGAATTGATACTCCTCTCCACCCTTGAGAGTATGATCTGACCTTCTTCTAACTCTATGTCTCTCCTCTCCATCCATACCAAGGTCAATGGGTGTGACACCTTTCAAGTTTAATAGAATAAAAATGCAAGGACAGCTGTATAGGAAAGCCAAAAGTCAAGGTAAGAAATAAAGAGAACCCAGTGATTTCCAAAATAGACACAATCCACTTTATTTCCACCTGGCTGAGGGCTAGTTTGCACGCCCAATTTTTGAGAATGGGATTTTTTTAGTTTCTACACACACACACACACACACACCAGCACCACCAAGCACACATCCACAGCTGGCATTCTGTCTCTGCCACACTCAGGGTCTGTCTAGGAAGCACTGCACCAAATGCAAGAGCAGGGCAACCAATAGGCCAAAATAAAAGCAAGCCAGGTCTGATGATGCAGAAGGAAAGAAGCATAAGAATTTCTGACAGGGAGATGCATGTTATGGCAACAGACTTTTTTTTTTAAAGGCTGAATCTCCAGCGTTCAAATGTGGGGAGTTTCTCTTCCTCCCCAACCAAGTCTACACATTTACCAAGCTCAACCAATAGTTTGGAAGGAGGGGGTGGGAGAATTAGGAGAAAAGCGATATTTATACAGTACTCTCTCAATGTGGCTACTTCAAGGAGAAAGATCATGGAAGGCACTAGGCAGCACCCCAAGGAAGTCTGAGTAGTAAGCAGCCGTGGCAGATAAAACAACACAGGGAGAACCAACCAAATCAGACACATTCACTTCCTATTGAAGGCAGGGGTGGAGGGAAACCCATTACTCCGCATTAAGTGCAGCGAGCAGCCGGTTTGAAGGTCTTCCCCCTCCTCCCTCCACATCGCTCCAACCGAAGGGCGAAGGCACAAGAGGGGCACTGCTGGACGAGGAAGACTGCGCATCTCACGAGCAGAAGTTGCGCGGAGAACAAACGGCAAAGGGCAGCGAGCCAGGCTCAAAGGTCTTTTTTTGTCCCCTTCTCCCCGGTTCACCCCAGCCAAACCGGAGCCCCTAGCCTAGACCTTCCGCGGAAACGAAGCCGCCTCATCTCTGAGAAAAAGCCGATTTTTTTCCCTGCCCGGGAGGACAGGAGAGGAGTCTGGTTGCGGGAGGAGTCAGATCGGGTCCAAGAAGGGGAAGGGAAAAGAAAAAAAGATCTTGCAACGCATTCTCTCTCGTCCCTGCTTTGGATCCCAAACTGCCTGCACCCACCCACTGTATACAGCCCGCCGGCTACAAATGACGGCGGAGCACACAGGCGTGCAAAAGCCAAGCGAGAGGCTCATCCACCGAGTGGGGGAAAAAGAGAGGCGGGACTCGGGGCGACATCTGCGGGGTTCCTCGGCGCCCTCGCCCGCCCGCCCGCCCTCCTTCCCTTTCCCTGCCCCCAGCCTCTTTCCAGCCCTCCACCCCACGCTTCGATTGCCACTCACCGGGGAAACACACCACGTAATGGAGCACGGAGATGGCGATTTTCAAGAAAAAGATCCAGCAACACGGTTGTAGTAGCCTCCGCATGTCCAAAACCGCACATCGGAGAAAAAAAAATTAAAGCAAGAGGGGGAGCTCTCTTGAAACGGGATCTAAAAACAAAAAAGGCGAGAATTCCACAGACGCACACGCATTCCCCCTCTAAAAAAAAAAGGCAACACACACACAAAAAAAAATCCTACACAAAACTTGTGGAGGGCGACCAAACTTGTACACTTCCCTCCCTCCCCCCCTCGGCTGGAAACAAAAGGAGAACAATTCTTGGTTATTTTCTTTTGACGGGCGCCCCCCACTCCCAGTTCCGAGCCGTTCCCGTCCTTCTCGCTACTCCCGGAGCGCAATAACGCAGCGGCCCCCTCGCTTCGCTTTCCGCTCCGAGTTGCACGGTCGGGATCGCCGCCTGGGCGCAAAGGCGCGAGTCCCAGAGTTGAGCAGAGGCAGCGCCGCTCAAAGGGCCTCGGAAGCCAAGCGAACCGCTTGCGGGGAAACTCGGGCGCCCCGGAGCTCACAACTTCGCTCCAAGCCTCCAAGAGCCCGGCGGCGGCGACGGGGATCGCTGGAGAAAGAGCGCCTCGGCCAGGCTCGGACTCTTCATGCGGGCAGCCTCTCGGCAGGCCAAAGGGAAAAAGGCATTCCTGCGAACGGCAGTTCAGAGCGCGGCAGAAGCGGGAGGATTTTGTCCTCTTCCCAAATGATGGGGAGCCCCGAGCAAGAAGAGGAGCGGCGGCGGCGGCAGAGAATCGGGCTGCCCGGAGCTGCTTTCAATCCATCCCGCTGCTGGAAGTTGGGGCTCCGGCGAAAGCTGGCGAGGCAGAGTCAGGCAGGAGCTGCTGCTGGAACCTTTCCATTCTTCCATACAGGAAGTAACATGTGAGCCTGGATCCTGGCTGAGACTTTAAAGCGGAGAGGGAGCGGGAGCGGAAGGGAGAGAGAGAGAGAGAGGGAAAAGGAGATGCGAGGAGGCGGGCGGGCGCGGGGGGGAGGAGGAGGAGGGCTTTGCGCGCACTCGAGGCTCTTAAAGGGGCAGCGCAGAGGCGCCTCTCGCATTCAGCGGTGCCGGCAAAACGGGGTGCCGCCTAGTTTCCAGCCTGTTCCAGGCGTTGCGTTGGGCTTCCCACGCTCTCGTCGTCCGCACCCGTTGGGTGCTTGTGCTTCACACGGCTACACACACACACACACACACACACACGCTTCGCATGCATACGACGTCCACTCCAGCGAGTAGAGAGCACGTGCAGACTCTTCCCCTCGGCTTTTACAGGCGTCAAGAGGCCCTGCGTGTCCACTACACGCGCGGCCACCGCGTGCCGGAGGAGCCACTGACGACCGTCCATCAGCAGTTCAACCTCGCCCGGAAGGAGCGAGGTTTCATTTACACGTGCAATACCCTGCGCTATTGTTTTTTTTTAAAAAAGTATCTCTGGCGCGGCTACCCTGTCCCCGAAGGTGCAAACACGCTTTCTCCAAATGCGAGCGCGCACACCTGCCTTGCTTCTCGTGCAACCCTATAGTAAAAATAAAAATAGTAATTAAAAAAAAAGCCACCGCGTAACCTTGTAACGCAAGCACGCCAGCGCACAAGACCGTTGTTTTCTTCGCAACTCTTATTTAAAAGCTCTTCGCACATTACAGGCATTTCCCTCACACTCTTATTTTACAGCCTTTTCCCTCTTTCCAGGGATACACGTTTGTATTCTCTCTCTCTCTCTCTCTCTCTCTCTCTCTCTCTCTCACTCACACACACACACACACACACACACACACACACACACACACACACACACACACACCCCTCCCGCGCATGCGCACCCAGCCTCTGGCTAAGCGGATTCGCTCCCTTGCTATCCACAGCGCGCCTTTGCCAACTAACGGACAGGATCCAGAGTCCACGCCGAGCGCGCCCGGACCCGCTTTTCACTGCGCGTGCGCCCTCGCATTCTGTCCGGAAAATCTTCACGTCCATTCCCGCTTTTTTTTTTTTTTTTTGCTTTTGCAAAAGTAGGCTGGCTGCTTTTTTTTTTTTCAATTTTCTGACAGCAGGGGGGCTTAAAGTAATATAGATTTAGCATTGGGGCGGCTCTAATCTGGAAAATGCCATAGCTCTCATCTCTATGCCTTTTTTTTTCTTTTTTACTACGGTCCGATCATGCATCCTAAAATACTGGAGGTACCTTCTCAGTCGCTCTTCTGCTTTTTTCCCCCTTCCCTTTCCCTGAGATTGTTGCTTCTTGATCTTTGTTAGGCGCCGATTGTCTCAGCATTTGCGATCCGGGGAGAGACGGAGAGGTTAAAAGGACCTTCTAGCTGTGATCAGACTGAAGCAGAGCTCAGAAGCTCGGCTGATCCTGAGGGAGATAAGAGGGAGCGATTTCCTTTTTAGCCCGGCGTTTAAATAAAAAGCAATCCGGGAGAAGCGTTCTGGGGGGGAAATCCCTTATCTGTAATGAGTTTTGTCCCTTCCTTTAGACTGCGAGATTTTATCGACTTTTAGTTATAAGTAGCACCGTATTTTCCCTTTATGTCTCTCCTAACTGCTGTCTGAGAGCTGGGGTTTTTTTTTCCTGATGAAAAGTGTAATTGAGTCAAGATAATTCGGCATTGGTAATACTTTTTTTTTTAAACACCCTTATCTAAATTGTATCTGTTTGAAGGTACTTGTACTATTCTATCCCCTTTCGTATGTGCTTGTCGATGTTCTATTTCATTTTGAAAAACATTAGGAAAAAAATGAGTAGAGCCTAATTTACCATCAAGTTATTAAAATCAGGGGGAGAAGGATGGATATATTTTGGGAGGGGTTGGGGGGGGGACATGGAGAAGGATCCCCCCCCCAGGAATGTCAATGGATGTCATTTAGAAGATGGTCTCTTGTGCTGCCAAAGAGACAAATTTGTTAAAAACAGAGAGAAAAAATCCAGACAGTTCAGTCAGGGTCTGGCAGCCATTCTGTCAATGATGTTTTGATTTTGGTCTTTCAACAAAGCAAAGGGCTGGGCTTGATCACCTAAAATACCTCCTTCCGTTTGATGTATGTAGATATGCTTGGACTAAATGAAGCCTCACTGATATCAGTAAGGCGGCTGTATGGCTAAATCTGAATCCAATCCATTCTTTGTAACTATTTGTCTTTAATTGATTATATGTTCGCCTGTGGTGAGAGAGTGGGATAAAATAGCTGTAGGTAAATAATGTAATTGCTGTAATTGGGTGCATCAAGATGCAAAATTAGGAGTATTTTGAAAACTTGGCTTTTTTTTTACTTGTATTGAGATAATACACCTTTCTCCCAAAAAAAAAAGGATTCCATATATATTCTAAGTATAGTGTTTGAATAGGGGTGGCATGGTGGCTCAGCAGTTACGACGCTGGGTTTTGTAGGCTGGAAAGCCGGCAGCCCAGGTTCGAGACCCAAACACCACACGATGGGGTCTCCTTGCCCCAGCTCCTGCCAACTTAGCAGTTCGAAAGCATGCAAATGTAAGTAGATAAAGAGGTACCACTTCGGTGGGAAGGTAACAGCGCTCCATGATGTCATGCTGGCTACTTTTATGGCAGGAATGTCTTCGGGCAGTGCTGGCTCAATGGCCTTGAAACAGAGATGAGCACCTCCTTCTATAGTCGGCAATAACTAGCAGAGTAAAATCCGCAAGGACTCTTATTTTTGTAGTATTTGGATAGCCACAGCTCCCTATCCCGGCAGTGTAAAATCATAAATAATTATGAAGTTGGGTATTTTCGTGCAGTTTTGTCCAGGATCTTATACTCAGTAACTTGGAAGAACGCCTTCTTATGCTAAGTTAAATTTATTGCTACAGACCTATGGATGAGGAAATAAATCCAACTGAACCCGAAAGGCTTTACTTTTGATTAAATTATTGAGATTTAAGTGCAATTATTAAATGTTTAAAAGTACATAATTTAAAAATCAATTAGGAATGCATACATTACTATATTGCTATGAATACCTTTGAGATAATCAACAATATAAGGTCCAGGTAGTCCTGATGCCCAATTAAAATTGAGCCAGAATTTTTGTTGCTAAATGAAACATGAATAGAACAGAACAGTGATGGCGAATCTTTTTTGGCGTTGCGTGCCGAAAGTCCAAGCACTGTTGCTGGTCTTTACACCCGCATGAGTGCCAGAAGCCAGACCAGCTGGCCAGTGCGCATGTGCACACTGGAAACAGGAAGATCAACTTCCTGGAGTGCGCATGTGCAATGGGCGGCTGCTCTTCTGGTTTCTGGCATGCCAGTGCGCATGAAAACCAGCTGGCTGGTGCACCGGAACCCGGAAGAGCAAGGGGCGACGGCTCCGCGTGCCCGGAGAAATGGCTCTGCGTGCCACTTCCGGCACACATGTCATAGGTTTGCCATCATGGGAATAGAATAACAGAGTTGGAAGGGACGTTGGAGGTCTTCTAGTCCAACCCCCTGCTTATGCGGGAAACCCTACACTACTTCAGACCACTGTTCCCTCTAAGGTGCGTGGCCGCGCACGTGATGAGAGAACGCCGCGCAGAAGTTTCTAACTTCCAGCCGGCATTTTCTAATGGGAGAGGCTGCGCGCCTGCGCGGGCGCGCAGATGAAATGAGAACGCCGCGCACCGTTTTTTGCTATTACAGGGAACATTGCTTCAGACAGATGGTTATCCAACATCTTAAAAACTTCCAGTGTTGCAGCATTCACAATCTCTGGAGGCAAGTTGTTCCGCTGATTAATTATTCTCACTGTCAGGAAATTTCTCCTTAGTTCTAAGTTGCTTCTCTCCTTGATTAATTTCCACCCATTCCACCCACCCACATTGGTTAAGTGAGGTTTGCCCTATCTTACAACCTTTCTTGCCACAGTTGCTAAGTGAATCACTGCAGTTGTTAAGAGAATCTGGCTTTCCCTATGACTTTGCTTGTCAGAAGGCTGCAAAAAGTGATGACATGACCCTGGGACACTGTAACCGTCATAAAAATTAGTCAATTGCCAAGCATCTGAATTTTGATCATGTCACCATGGCGATACTGCAGCGGTCATAAGTGTGAAAAATGCTCATAAAGTCACTTTTTTTCAGTGCCGTCGTAATGTTCAATGGTCACTAAATGAACTGTTGTAAGTCAAGGACTACCTGTATACGCAGACTTTCATCAAAATGTTGAAAGGTTTCTTCCGTCACAACTCATGTTTCATCTCTTTTGGATGTGCCTGAAATAACATAACCTGCATCAAAGGAGAACAGAGTTTGCATCCCGATGACACAACATTGCCTTTATCATTTGGCCCCCTCTGCCGAGAGCTTGCCAAGAACCATACAGAGCTACTATTATCATTATGTAGATTTTTCTGTCAACGCTTCTTCCAAGGAGTTCCAGGTGATGAATAAACCTCATGACTCATCATCTTCCTGATGCCTTAAATGGAGGGAAAGCATGGCACAATATGCTAAATCATGGTTCATAAACCATAGAAATGGTGATGGGATATGTGGATTGACTTAAAGTGCTGTGTGAATTCAACCACTTTTTTTTAAACCCTGGTTTATGAGTTTTTCATATTGGACACATCCAGCCAACCAGAGTTTGATCAATAAACCATGGTATCTTGTGTTGCATCATCTCAGCCAATGTTGGATAGAACAACATCTAGCAAGTGTCATGGCTGAGCGGGAACTTGGATCTGGATTTCAATACACAAATAAGATCAATAAAATTTCACTCTACTTTGCTTGCACACATGTGCTACTCAGGGGTGGGTTCCACTTACCTTCACCACTGGTTCACATCGTGACATTTTGTGTGAGCGTAGCGAGCACGCGCACGTCCCCTTGTGCAATTCTGCTTCCGTGCATGCTCAGTAGCTGTAATCAGCCCGAAACACAGCTAAGGAGCTGATCAGCTCTGCTTCGGGCAAAGGAATAAAGGTAAGTATAAACCCGGGGGCAGGCAGGAGGGCCCTTTTTCAAGCTGCAGCAGAGAAAAAAACTTCAAAACAGTTTTAAAAAATCGGAAAAAATTTCCCCAAAATGATGGTGGCACCCATAAACCGGCACCGACTGAACCGGATCCATGACGTCACCAGCAGGTTGCTAACGGTTCGGGCAATCCAGTCCGAACCAGCAGGAATCCACCCAGGGGTGAAATCCTCCCGGTTCGGGCGGGCCAGTCGGTCGTCGTCGAGCCAATAAAGACTATAACGATCGCAGCGTGAGCCTTCCCCCATCCGCTTCCCCTGCCTGCCTGCACGCCGACATTTGGGTTCTTTTACCCTCTGCACATGCGCAAAGCGTTCTGCGCATGCACAGAGGGTAAAAACCCAAATGGCGGCATCCAGGCAGGTGGGGGAAGGCTCGCACTGCGATCTCTATCGGCTCTACAACGACCGACTGGCCTGCCCGAATCGGGAAAATTTCACCACTGAACCCACCCCTGGTCTACTATATACTATGGTAAATAAGTGCAAGAAAGGAATGGACAAACATTGGATGGCCTAAGGATTCCCATCTTGGACAGGAGGTTGGACTAGAAGACCTTCAATGTCCCTTCCAGCAAGTGGTGGGTTCCTACCAGTACGTTTCACTCTACCGTACCAGTAGCGGCCGGCCGATGATGTAATTTGCGCGCAACCGGTCCATTTTCACCGGTTCATCGCGCGTTGCCATCTTTTTTTCAGAATTTTTTGGCTTCTTTTGCTTCCTGTGTATGCGCGGAAGCAAAATCTCACAAGGGGATGTGTGTGTGTAGCGTGCGCATGCGCGCATGAAATGTGGAGATGCGCACACAGCGCACCGGTAGCAACTTTGAGAGGAAATCGCCCCTGCTTCCAGCCCTATGATTCTATGATACATATAATGAGCAAAAGAAACTACAAATGTAATATGAAAGTAAGGAAAAAGAAACACAGAAAGATCTACTTTACACCCAAACTATTAACTATATGTCCCCATATGGAATATTCATGACAAAACTTCAATGCAAATTCTGTTACACACACACACACACACACACACACACACACACACTGCAGTGTAATCATAGAAAGTGGAGTTTGTCATTTTGCCATTTTCATGATTAGGAACAGATGCCTATGACCACACACACTTTTTCAGCAACCAATCCATATTGCATTCAACTTAACATTTGCATGACTCTTAATGTTCCCAACTCACTTCCTTGTTAAACAGAGATCAGAAACTCGCTGTCATAGAGTGCTATTTTCACTTCATTTTGCTCAATGGACCACCTACAATCCACTACATTTCTGCTAACATTTGCACATTTTAAACTTTCTTCATTCATTTCCCCATCTTTAATAACCATTCCCAGGTTTGATCTATGTGGGCTACTACCAGGATATGTTTTGGAGAAAATATTTCCTCTCGCTGGCATTGCCCCACCTATGATCAGGAGAGAAGTAGCAGCAGACACTGAGAGAACTAAGCAAGAGAATAACCCTTGACATCCTCTGAATGGACATATGCCCCAAACCCACCAACTCAGATCTAGGAACAATTTTATGGCAAGAAGAAACATCCTTGCCATACACAAGAACAAAATCAAATTTAAAGGTGGAGGAAGGAAACCACAAGCAAGGAATAACATTAAAGGAGAATCTGGTTGAAGGATCCAACATCCCTTATACTACTTGGAGGATCCTGAATAGGTTGAGAGTTGGAGTGCCTAAGTGTATACCAATATGCTGAATGGAAGCTCTTAGCAGTTAACAACATGCTGTGTGAATGTGGAGAGACGCAGAGCCTGGTTCATCTGGTGGTATTTCGGCTATTATTATTATTATTATTATTATTATTATTATTATTATTATTATTATTATTATTATTATTATTATTATTATTATTATTATTATTATTATTATTATTATTATTATTATTATTATTATTATTATTTGGTTCTTCTATGCCGCCCTACTCCCAAGGGACTCAGGGCGGCGTACAGCATTGTGCAAGAACACTGAACAATAAACAACAATTAAAACAGAGTTAAAAAATTAAAAAGTTAAAAATCTTCGCCACCAAACATACTGGGGGAGAGCTCAGATGGGACTAGTCTCAACCCCCTGCCTGCAAGAAGAGCCATGTCTTGACGGCTTTTCGGAAGGCCAGCAGGGTGGGGATAGTTCGGATCTCTGGGGGAAATTGGTTCCAGAGCACGGGGGCCCCCCACAGAGAAGGCCCTCCCCCTAGGGCCCGCCAGCCAGTATTGCTTGGCTGACGGGACCTGGAGGAGGCCCACTCTGTGGGCCCTAACCGGTCGAAGGTTACCAGAAACATGTACCAATAATGACTTATTTTTGGCCAACAACAAAGCTAAGAAGGTGGATTCATTCTGGAAGTTTAAAAGTTGATCTAGACACAGAAGAAGAATAAACATTCCCCCAAGAAACAGGTAATCTATTTGCTCTAGATTTTTTGCATAATATGGAATTGCAAGCACTTTTTAATCTGTCAAACACAACTCCTTTGCTCTTTGATATATTAATTTTCAGAGCCTTATTCCTTGTTGCATCTTATAATCTGATATTCATTGGAAATCATTCCGTTCCCAGCCAGCTACACAGCTGGGAACTTCTACTATTGTCTGCATACAATAGTAGAAGTACACTTAGACCTAACATGCTTCTAATATCAGAAATATTCTTTAAATATGTCTCCATAAATAAATACATTAGATGTAAAAGGGAACATAACACATCACCATTTCTGCCAAATCTACAGTCAGTTTCTTTACTCATATTAATATATTTCTCAGAAACCTGCTGAAAAGATAAATTTAGTCTGCACACCTGCTGCCCAATGTAAAACTGCGCATCAATTCTTAAAGCTTTTTTATTGTTATTTTTCATGTCCTTTCAGTCAATTCTATAAAACATCTTCCAACTCACACTTAACAAACTACCAAAAGAAGGGAATATACTGTATGTAGCTCAGGGTTGAACTATGGAGTCTTCGGTACTCTGAGCTTGGTTGTTTGCTTGAAGATATTACATTGCCCATCTTGGTAATATCTAGTCCAAAGTTTCAAGATCCAGATCAGGGTTGTTGGCTAGTCCAAAGTTCAGAATTTCATGTGGAGAATCCACATAAATGTCATGCAAGAGTCAGTTGATTGGGCAATTGTTTCCAGAATGGGTCAGGAATGCTTCTTAAATCAGACTGCAGCCACCTGTTTTTAATCAAGTGATTTGGATCACTTGCCTTTGCTTGGCAAGGAGTCTCATAGAATGCCTTTGCTCTGTTTGTCGCTCTACTTGGATGCAGAGGCTGGGAAGCCTTACAGCCTCATCTGACTGATGCTTTCTGTATTTGATCAGCCTCAGGTGATTCTTGCCTTTGTGTTTCATGAGGCTGATATTCTGAGGTTCTGCTGGAGCCTTCAATATCAGAGTCATTGTCTGAGTCCTAAGCTACGACTCATACACAGCATGGCCATTTTTTTTTCAACATTCTCATATAGAGCAACAAACTACAAGAATGCCAAAATTATGGGAAAGGATGATTTAATTCAGGAAATTCAGAATTAGGTACCTGGGTCAAGACATCACATACATATCAACGTTTACCTCTTGCACACTCACAGATTCCCACATTCTCGTGGTATTTATTACTTTACATCAAATTTTCCTGGGCACTAACATTTATTGCAGTCAGCTGTTTATTTTGTTATATATTTCATTTTAGATCTATTATCTGCCTGAAGGCAATATTACCTAGCACTCCTTCAATTTTCCTCTATAACATCCTGTGAGATGTTATAGGAGAAGGTGACTGGTCAAAAGCCAACCAGTAAGCTTGCATGACTAAAACTGGACTTAAACTTGGATTTTCCTGGTCCTAGTCTAATGCCTTAATCACTATCATCAGTGGTTTTCCATTTCCCATTGTCTATATTACTATTATTCCATGCAAAACACTCTTTCCTAAATGTTCTCATGGTTGCCAAACCAGTCTTCCTATTTAGCCCTTTTCACTCATTTTCAGAACAATGAATTATTTCCATCAAGAACTCACTCTTTCATGCCTCTTACTACTAACAGTTACTTGCTTTTTTTAACTTTACCATTGTATCTATTTTTTTTCCTATGTATCAGTGGTGGGTTGCTACCGGTTCGCACCGGTAGCGGCGGCGGTGGGAGGTTCCGCCCACCCACCCGGACGTCATCAAAAATGCTCTACGCATGTGCAAAGGTTTCCGTGCATGCGCAGAATCATTGCGCCCGCGCGCCCGCACACTCCCGTTCCCGAACCAGTAGCAAAGGTAAATGAAACCCACTACTGCTATGTATACATTATGCAGCATATTTTTTTTCGTTATTTTTGGCATCAATTATTTCCCTATATACATTTTTTTCATCCACAGCTTCTTTCACTTCACTTTCACTTCTACCAGGCATTCTTTTTCATACTTCCCTTTAGTGTAGCTCCACACACTTAGGCATCTGTTAATCCACATCCTCTTTCTTGCCTATATTTTTCATTAATTTTTTAAATTTATATTTCTATATTTTTTCCTTTAATATACACAAGTGCTTAGTCAACAGTGTATTGTCTGAGTCCATTTACTTTTACAAAATAATAATAACCGTACTAGTAATAATAGTAATAATAATCATAATCATAGTAATAATAATGATGATGCTTGCTTATATATAATAGTCTTTCATCATTTTCTTTCATATGACAATATTTTTCATTAATTCTATTGAGAAATAAATGTCTCTTAAAATTTTTCCATGCATAAGTCCTATTTTTTTTCTTGGTCTCATTGTTCTATTTTAATTCCTATTTCTTACCTTTTTTTCCACTCTTGACAGGCAATGAAGTGGCTCAGCAGTTAAGCCACTAGGCACAGTGGTTAGAGTGCAGTACTGCAGGCTACTTCTGCTGATCACCGGCTGTCTGCAGTTTGGCAGATCGAATCTCACCAGGCTCAAGGTTGACTCAGCCTTCCATCTTTCCGAAGTCAGTAAAATGAGGACTCAGATTGCTGGGGGCAATATGCTGACTCTGTAAACTGCTTAGAGAGGGCTGTAAAGCACTGTGAAGCAGTAATAAGTCTAAATGCTATTGCTTTTATTGGCTGGAAAGCTGGCAGCCCAGGTTCAAGAGCTGAATGCTATATGATGGAGTGAGCTCCTGTTCTCTCCTCAGCTCCTGCCAAAGGAGCAGGAGCTGAGGAGAGCATTGGAAATGCGACTAGATAAATAGGTACCACTTTGGTGGGAAGTGCTCCCTGACATCATGCTGGTCACATTACCACAGAAATGTCTTTGAATAGCACTGGCTCAATAGCTTTGAAATAGAGATGAGCACTGCCCCCCTATAGTCAGCAACAACTAGCAGAGTAAAATCTGCAGGGACTCCTTTTACCTTTTTACCTTTCCACTCTGGGCATTAGGTGTGTCTCATATTTTGAAATATTTATTGGTCTTCAATCCTCATTAATTCTCTTGTTCACCATAAGCAATCAAATTATTCAAGCCTGTTGATAATTTCCTCTTTTATGTGCATGTACGAATAGAAAGTTGCTTAAATTACATTTCTAAAGAAAACATGCCTTTTTCTAAGCAGATGCTCACTAGTCATCGTTTTCATTCTGAATGGATCTCTGAATGGTCTAGTCGTGTTTCCACCCATCTATTTATGTGACATAATTGAATATTTTTCTTCACTGGTTCCCCATTCATTAAGACTGTTGCACAGTTTTTGGTAGAGGGGAGCTGCATCTCCCCTTCCCGAGCTGGTAAGCCCCTAGCCGATGGTGAGAATCTGTGGCAGCAAACATGGCTGCCATGAAGCCGAAGAAGGGTCAGAATTAACAAGATTGAGCAGGAGGAAAAGTGAGTGATTTGTGACCTGGGACAAAAAAGATGGTTTGTTTTTGAAAACAATCCCCAAGGGGGAAAAAAACGAGGGGGAGAAATAAGGAAGCTAAGGATTAGCGGCGGGGAAAGAAAGAAAAAACTAGAAAAAATGGAAGCAATATTAGACAACAAAAAGGGAGAAAGAGAAGAGAGAAAGAGAGAGAGTTAAAGATATGAAAGAGAGCTAAAAGAAATATGGGGGAGGCAAGCAAAAAAGAAAAAGAAAAGAGGATTAGAACTTTGGAGCAGGGTAAAGGAGAAGGGATAAGGGAAAAATAAAAAGGTATAAATTAGTAGTAATATTTTTGAATATAAGCCTGATAGTAGAAAAGATGAAAATTGAAATTATGTAACTTTTAAATAAGTTTTGTATGGGGGAAAAAAAGAAAAGTAATATTTTTGAATATAAGTTTGATTATAGATGATGTTTGATTAATTTAGTATTACATAAGTATGATAAAATTGTTTATTGAGACAAGGATAAAATATAATTATGAATAACATGTAGAAATGAAGTTATAAAATAATATAAGAAAAGATGAAGATTGAAGAATAGAAAAATATAAAGATTGAAATATGCAATGTATTTTTGAATAAGTTTGATATCTGAAAAGCTGAAGATTGAAAATATGTAATTTTTAAATAAGAAATATGTAGAAATGAATTTATATGTGTTGGGATATAAGAGATAATAATTAGTGTTAATGTGTATGTTTAATCAATTTACTAGTATTATATATTTACGAATAAATTGTTTATTGCAAAAACGATAAAATATATGTATGAATAACATGAAATGAAGTTATAAAATAGAAAAGATGATGATGGAAAAATAGAAGAAAATATAAAGATTGAAATAAATAATTTTGAAATATATTTTGTAAGGGGAAAATAATGATGTGGAAAAGAGGATAATGAAATTGCAAGTTGTTTTTTTTTATTAATGTTTAGGAACTAAGTGTAGTAAAATAATATTAATATTAATGAAGATGGAAAAATAGAAGAAAATATAAAGATTGAAATAAGTAATTTTGAAATATATTTTGTAAGGGGACAATAATGATGTGGAAAAGAGGATAATGAAATTGCAAGTTGTTTTTTGATTAATGTTTAGGAACTAAGTGAAGTAAAATATATTAATATTAGAAATATATAAGTTGGGAAATGACCACATCTTTGTTTGTTGGAATTAAAATAGGGAGAAAAAACATAAGAGGGGAAAAAGACTAAAGACAGATATTAAGAGGAAAAGAAATGTGAGAGATGTATTGAAAATGAAATGATAATGGATTGCAATTTTGTTAAAAAACAAGAAATATTGTTAAGAATATTGTATGGATGTATGAAACTCAGAAAGCAAATGCTCACGACATGAGACGTTGAAAGACAAAAACAAATAAAATGTATTGGGGGGAAAATGAACTACTCTGATTCAGAAACAATTTAAATATTTGTTCTACATAGCAAGGTCAGAAACCCAGAAGCTGAAAACATGAAGAAAAGAAAAAGGAGTGAACAAACACCTATTGTCCAAGTTCAGATCCTACCAAACTAAGGATTAGATGTTCTCTCTACCCCAGAACTGCACACATATAAGATTTCAGTCCAAGAAATAAAACACAACCTATATTACAACTAGCTTCACCGATTCCTCCGCTTAAAGCTCATTAGATCCAGTTTTCTTGCTGTTAGCTGGGGGCTTTTTCCTTCCTTTTCTTTCAACCAGCTTTGGAGGAGAAAGCACAACCTCCACAAACTCAAAGACAAAATGAAGTCTGTCTTCTCCTGTTACAAAAAAAAATCCACTTGAGAGAGGAAAGCCACCCTTCTGATTGGTGTCTCAGCCAGTGGTGGGTTCCTACGAGTGCTGTTAACTCTATAGCACCGGTAGCGGCCCGCTGGTGACATCACAGTACCGGTGCGGTCGGTTGCCATTGGGGCACCACCATTAAAAAAAATTTTTTAATTTTTTTTTAAAAATTTCTTCTGCGCATGCCCAGAAACCTGACAATTAAGTCTTTCCCTGTCCCTTCGCTTGAAAATAATAAGAAGCTCGCATTTGACGCTTTTGCCTAAAGCTTCCCAAAGTGGGCGTTTTCCGAAAGCTTAACCTTTTATACCAGGGGTGGCCAAACTATGGCTCTTTGAGGACCTGTGGACTTCAACTCCCAGAATTCCTGAGCCAGCCATGCATGCATGTCTGGCTCAGGAATTCTGGGAGTTGAAGTCCACAGGTCCTCAAAGAGCCATAGTTTGGCCACCCCTGTTTTATACTGTTAATTTTATACAGTTTTATACTGTTATTCTTTAGATAAAAACATTGAGGATTGTTAAAAGATACTGTTCTTTTAACAGTCCTCAATATTTTCGTCTAAGGAATCCATGACTGAAACCAAAAATGCTGTATGAGTCTTGCTTGTCTTTTAACATTTAACATAGCATTTTCTGCATATAAAGGTTGCTGTGTTGCCATGGTGTAACACACACTTTGTATGCAAAGTTTTTCATGTAAGGTATAAAATAGCAAAAATAGTAGTAACATCTCTCTGAAATAACTAATATATGACTGGCAAGCCACGCCCACCCAGTCACATGGCTGGCAAGCCACGCCCACCTGGTCACATGATCAGCAAGCCACACCCACAAGATAAGCCACGCCCACAGAGTGGTAGTAAAAAAATTAGGAACCCGCCCCTGGTCTCAGCATTTTATTTTCCAGGGCTTTGGTTTTTTCTATCCATTTACCTGCAAGCCAATTTTCCTTTAATCTTTGAGCATCAAGATATTCAATCTTGAAATGGAATTTTCCCACATTCACGACAATTTTATACGTACACCGACATGCATGCATTCATTTCAAGCAAAAGGATGACGTATCTTTTGAGTTGAATATTTTTCGATGACTCTGTGAACACATCCATGTAATTTTCTTGGCAACAACAATATAGAGCCGGCTTACTCTTGCACATCTCTAGATTTATGTATTTTTTAAACTATCTGATCTAGCCAACTCTCCTAATTCTCAAGTTGTTTTCCCATCCAGTGCTAATCAAATCTAACTTAAGAGCAGTGGTGGGTTCCTACCAGTGCAGTCCACTCTATAGCACCGGTAGCGGCCCGCTGGTGACGTCACAGTACCGGTGCGGTCGGTTGCCGGTGCCTGGGCGCCGCCATTTTTAAAAAACAATTTTTTTAAAAAAAAATTCTTCTGCGCATGCCCAGAAGCCGAGTTTCCGGCACTGCGCATGCGCTGCCTTTTTACCCCACAGTGAGTCCAACCAGGGGAGGATGGCTGAGGGAGCGTGTGAGACGCTGAAAGAATGGGCGGCAGGAGCTATCTCCATTCCCCTCCCTTCAGCAGTCCAAGAAGCCACGAACGCTCGGTGATGATCCTAAGCACTTTTGCACGTTTGAGGCTTCTCGAGCTGCTGAGGGGAGAGGGAATGGGCAGCAGGACCTATCTCAGTTCCCCTCCCTTCAGCAGTCCGAGAAGCCACGCCCACCTGGTCACATGGCCGGCAAGCCACACCCACAAAATAAGCCACGCCCACAGAGTGGTAGTAAAAAAAATTAGGAACCCGCCCCTGCTTAAGAGGTGGGGTTGCAGCACAGACAACAGCTCTTAGTATTGGTATTGTTTGTTTTGTTTTTCTCATCTGTCAGAAGACAGCTTTCCACAAACTTTTTCAAAAACACAAAAATGATTAAAGAAGTAAAATAAATGCAGCACTGTGTGCTATTTTGCCTTGGAAAACAACACTAAAGTCGTGAGGTATGAGTGGAGGTAAACACGATTAAACTGCTGGCTGTTTCTTTTCCAGTATCTCATTGCCTAAGGTGCATTTCCCATTAAGAAAAAATAGGTAACAAATTATTCCTTTAAGACTTCAAATAGAGGAAGCTGCATAAAGGCCATGTTCCGCTAGCGGCTTTGAAGCTTTGCACCTGGGATGATCTGCTCTTGCTGAGGTGTGCCAATTCACTCTCCCGTGATTAAAATAATAGTTTTCCATGGTTTATCGAGATGAGGGGCTGAAAAATGAAAAGATGACATAATGACATCCCGCTTGATGAGCAGGTTGCAAACGTTGCACTATATTATAACCCAGGAAGTAAGTATAGTGGAGGACATCAAAGGGGGAAAAGTCAACTCAGCATTTTTCTAGGTTGCTTTCATGCAAGAGGGGAGAGCATGTGATTACTTCTTTAAAAACTTTTAAAACCAGATGTGTGCATTTGGGTGTATGTAGAAATGTACACATATATACATAAGGCCAGCTCTATCAACAAGTGCACTTGACTTCTGGGCATGGAATAAACAAGCCAAATTCTTGTAACTGGACAAAAGGATAGAAATATAAAACCAATGTTTGTCATATGTAGGAATCGATAAAAAATATTTGTAGCTCAGGGTTTTATTCATTTTGTTAATTTAATTACAGTAGGTTTTTGTAAGTTTACACTATGGCTATCATCTGTTTTCTAATTCAAAAGGGCGGGAAATTTTGAGCAATCATGGTCCGAAAGAGTTCCATGTGCCACATAAAATCAGACAGCACAGAGGTTGCCTGCATTATAGTATGCCTCCATTCACATAACAGATAATCATGATTAACTCACCAAAATGGCTGTGTTCACAAAAACCAAATATAACTTAATACAATGGCCTAGTTCCTGAACCTTAATAAGACATGTTGTTTTTGACCCAGCCCCTATAATTTACTAGCCATAGTTTAGGGTTTCAGAGGTGCAGTGGCTTGGTGGCTTAAAAGATGCCGGAGAAGGTCTATACCAGTGATGGCAAACCTTTTTTTCCTCGGGTGCCGAAAGAGCGTGCTCGCGCGCTATCGCGCATGCGCGAGTGCCCACACCCATAATTCAATCCCTGGGGAGGGTGAAAATGGTCTCCCCCACCACCCTGGAGGCCCTCTGGAGGCCAGAAACGGCCCATTTTCCAACTTCTGGTGGGCCTAGTAGGCCCGTTTTTCATCCCCTCCAGGCTCCAGAGGCTTCCCTGGAGCTTGGGGAGGGTGAAAACGCCCTCCCTCGCCCGCCGGAAGCTGAAAACACCCTCCCAGAGTCTCTGTGCAAGCCGAAAATTAGATGGCCAGAGTGCACATGCATGCTGGAGCTGAGGTAGGGCAACGGCTCGCGTGCTGGCAGATATGGCTCTGCGTGCCACCTGTGGCACGCGTGCCATAGGTTCGCCATCACTGGTCTATACTCTGGCGGTTCAAGCCTTACTCCCTCATGATGGAGTGAGCACCTGTCACTTGCCTTAGCTCCTGCCAATCTAGCAGTTCGAAGGCATGTAAATGCAAGTACAATTAATCAATGGGACAGCTTGCCTCTCGGAGTTGCAGGTGCTTTCATCACTGGAGGTTTTCAAGAAAGGATCGGGCAACCAGGTGATATAAGGTGATATAAGGTCTCCTGCCACGGTCAAGGAGTTGGACTAGAAGACCTACAGGGTCGCTTTCAGCCCTATGATTCTATAAGTAGATAAATAGGTACCACTTCAGTGGGAAGATAACAATGCTCCGTGCTTCGTAGCACATTCTGCACTGCGGTGGGATGTCATGCTAGCCACATGACCAGCACTGGCTTAATAGCTTAGAAACAGAGATACGCACTGCCCCTAAAGTCGGCTATGGCTAGGGGAGTAAAATCTGCAGGGACTCCTTTACCTATTTACCTTTTAGTTAATGGTTTACTGTATTGTGCCTATTTATTTGTTCCCTATGCCATCCGTCTGGTAAACTCGCAAGATTCGTTTCTCTCACCATGTACATTAGTTAGTTAGTTAGTTGCGAAGTCGTGTCCGATCCATCGCGACCCCATGGACAAAGTTCCTCCAGGCCTTCCTGTCCTCTACCATTCCCCGGAGTCCATTTAAGCTCACACCGACTGCTTCAGTGACTCCATCCAGCCACCTCATTCTCTGTCGTCCCCTTCTTCTTTTGCCCTTAATCTTTCCCAGCATTAGGCTCTTCTCCAGTGAGTCCTTCCTTCTCATTAGGTGGCCAAAGTATTTGAGTATATACACCCAAACTAGACTTTCTCTATGTCATATAATATATGTGGGTATATGCATAATTTTGTATTTATTTATTTATCTATTTTGTCATGTTTATGTAGTGTATATTGGAGGTGGTGACCAATGTTCCCTCTAATTTTTTTTAGATGTGTGCGGAAAAGTATAATATTTGAGCAGCACATTTTCATGCTGAGCACCTGAATTTGCGCACGTGATGATCAGCTGTCCTTCGTGCACGCTGCAGTACTGAAAACCGGCCTGCACATGCGCACAGGCCAGCTTATCGTCGGACGTGCATGCAAGCTAGAACCTGGAAGTTCAGCTTTTCCAGAGCGCAGCCCCAACGAACGCATGCGCGCATTTCCATGAGTCCGAAAAGGTTCGCCATCACTGGTATAGGGTCTCTTGCTTGGGCAAGGGGTTGGACTAGATGACCTCCAAGGTCCCTTACAACTCTGGTATTCTATTCTATTCTATTCTATTCTATTCTATTCTATTCTATTCTATTCTATTCTATTCTATTCTATTCTATGTGTTCTCTATTTTCTACTCTACTCTACTCTACTCTACTCTACTCTACTCTACTCTACTCTACTCTACTCTACTCTACTCTACTCTACTCTACTCTACTCTGTTAGAACAATTAACCAGTGGAACAGCTTGCCTCCAGAAGTTGTGAATTCTCCAACACTGGAAGTTTTTAAGAAGAGATTGGACAACCATTTGTCTGAAATGGTATAGGGCAGGGGTGGCCAAACTATGGTTCTTTGAGGACCTGTGGACTTCAACTCCCAGAATTCCTGAGCTTCTGGGAGTTGAAGTCCACAGATCCTCAAAGAACCATAGTTTGGCCACCCCTGGTATAGGGTCTCCTGCTTGGGCAGGGGATTGGACTAGAAGGGGGTGGGAGAAATAGGAGCAGGCATGTGTGTTGGGAGATATCTGCCGCCATGAGTTATTTGTAAAAATAATGCAGGTAGGAGATAAATAAATATAGTATCTACAACAGTATCAGGTTTTAAAGCCTCCCTGTTCCCCACCTTCATAGTAACTGAACCAAGATGGGCTGATGGACTGAGGCCTTTTACCAAGCATAATATCTGCTTTTTTAATTGGAGAAGATCTTGCAGTTCACCTTCATTCAATACCAAACTGGTAAAACTTCTGCAGCCCCCAAATATCAACCCCTGGGTCCTTTGGCTCCCTTTGGCCAAAGCGGGCCGGTGATCGGCCAGACGTCTAGTAGTTAAAGCGCAGAATCCTCAACTGCAAAGGGAAACGCTCAGCTCGCAAAAAAAAAAAAAAACCCTGCTCGCTCGCCCAGCTGCGGGTTGCGTTTATTAAAGGAGGAGGAGGAAGTGGGGGAAAGGAGGGACAGGCATCGAAACCTCGCCCCTGAGCTTGCTGCCGCCGCCGCCCCTCTTCCCTAGGGCGAATAAAAGCTTTGACCCCTGGCATAAAAATCCACCAACCTCTTGCAGGACTTTTCCCCGAGGCTCCGCGAAGCCGACTTTGCGAGCGGGCAGATGAGGGGGAAAAAGAGTTGGAATGCCAACCCTGGTGCCCTGCAATAAACGTGCTTGCTCACATCTCCCCCCTCCCTAATCGTCTGTTTCACACACACACACACACACACACCGTGCGCCCACCCGTCTATCGGCTCCCCGCGCGCTCTGGTAAGTCTCTGCCTCTCACCCACCCACCTTTCCAGACGTGCTGCTTTCCCCCCCCCTCACTCTCGTCTTTGTTCTTTAGCTTTCTTTGTGCGAAGATTATCTAATGACGCAGCACAGAGTCGCCACAGAGGAGGGGGTGGATTTGACATACCGACCACTGTTCCCTCTAAGCTGACAACAAACAGACGCGACAACCAACAGCACTTTCCACCCCCTCCTCCGTGGCGACTGCGCTGGAGTTTGAAAGTGCTGCACTAAAGTTTGTTGTTGCGTGCGCGGCCGCGCAGCCGCGCACCTTACAGGAAACACTGGTGGTGACCCTTTGAGAGCTGTATGCAACGAAATTTCATTTTACTGTATGCCGATTAGTGTACATTCAAAGTGACAATAAAGTTATTCTAAGTCTATTAAAGGAATAAGAGTCCACTCTTCTTTTACATTTAATTAGCCTCCTGAAAAGTTAAATCTGAAGCCATGTTCTCTTTTTTTAGCACATTTTCTAGAGGAACTTTGGGATCTTTTAAATGCCAGCAAAGCATGCTCTTAGCCTATAAATTGCCATCTCTTTTTCAAATTCAGTGGAACACCTAGTAATTTACAGCAAAAGAAATATGCAGCTAGATCCGCAGCAAATACTGTCTTGGGAACCCTTCCTTCAGGGTTCTCCACTGTGTCTGTCCGATGGGAAGATACCATCCTTATCAAAATGCCTGGACTGCCAACAGCTTCTAACGGAGTGGTAGATCGACCTACATTTGCTATTATATGTGTAAAATGGGAGGGTTTTTTTTGCTTTTTTAAGCCCATGTAGAAGATAAATTTATTCTCCCCATCCTTCCCCACAAAGATACTTGCAAAATTGAAACTAAAGCAGCCCTCTTTTCGAAAGAGCTCTTATTTTAAAGCTAGTCAAAAAGACCTGACAACCGAGAGAGAGAATAGATGCACCTCAGGATTTTGAGCAAATGAACTAGTTTAGCAGCATGACAGACGAATGGAAGGGATGTAGGAAAGCTCTTGGAAGAGATAGATGATGAAAGGCTTGAAAAATGACAGAGAAAGAATGCTTTAGACAAGAATTCAATGGCAAAAACAACAACAACACAAAAACCTCCATTTAGTGCAGAGTGGAGGAAGTCATAAAGTTAGGGCAGCTTCAGCTCTCCTACGGTGGAACTAAGCCATTTCTTTCCATTAGTAGCAGTAAAAACTGATCACAAAATGATATTGCAAAAAGAATTGTGATGGTCTCTGTGTTTATTGTTCGGAAGTGGTTTCAAGAGCCATCCATAGGGGGGGAAAACATATCTATAAATAATAATAATAATAATAATAATAATAATAATAATAATAATAATAATAATAATAATAATAATAATAATAATAATAATAATAATAATAATAATAATAATAATAATAATAATAATAATAATAATAATAATAATAATAATACAAGGAAAATGAAGAAGCTAAAGTGCTCTGGGACTTTAAAATTCAAACAGATGAGCCCCTGCCACAACACCCTAGACTTAACTATCAATAAGAAAAACAAAAACAGTCTGGATAATGAACATGACAGTATCTGGAGACAGTAGAGTAGAACAGAAAGAACTGGAGAAAATCACAAAATACAAAGACCTGCAAATAGAAATAAAACAACTGTGGCCGAAGAAAGCAAAAATAGTACCAATAGTGATAGGCCCGTGATGGCGAACCTATGGCACGCGTATCAGAGGTGGCACGCAGAGCCCTCTCTGCTGGCATGCGCGCTGTCGCCCCAGGTCAGATCTCCGTGGCGTTTCTTTCGTGACCTTCTGTTTCCCTGCAAACGACGAAACAGAAGTTCACAAAAGAAAAAGATCTTACTTCTTGCCGTGCTGCCGATGTTGGGATGCCCTGCCTCCCGCCGGCCAGCTGGTCTTCGGGTCTCTGCTGTGAATGCGTGCATGTCCGCCCATGTGCATGTTTGCGCATGTCCATGCATGCGTGTGTTCATGCATGTCCATGCATGCGCATGCGCATGTCTGTGCATGCCCACATTCTCGCACGCACCTTTCAGTTTGGGCATGTGCACACATGCAGTTTGGACATGCGGTGTCTAAAAGGTTCGCCCTCACTGTGATAGGTGCTTTGGGTGCAGTCTCAAACACACCAACACACTTGAACACCATCAACATTGACAAAAAAACCCATCATGCCACAAAGAAGAGGGAGTCAGTAAAGCTATTCTCCAAAGCACCTGAGGGTAGGACAAGAAGCAATGGGTGGAAACTAATCAAGGAGAGAAGCAACTTAGAACTAAGGAGAAATTTCCTGACAGTTAGAACAATTAATCAGTGGAACAGCTTGCCTCCAGAAGTTGTGAATGCTCCAACATTGGAAGTTTTTAAGAAGATGTTGGATAACCATTTGTCTGAAGTGGTGTAGGGTTTCCTGCCTAAGCAGAGGGTTGGACTAGAAGACCTCCAAAGTCCCTTCCAACTCTGTTATTCTATGTTCTAATCTATATTCTATCATCAGTCAATTGCAAAAGGCAGCTTTACTTGGAACAGCTTAACATCTTGTAACAATACCTTTAACACCATCAAACAACAATATCAATAGGACCTTGAGAAGAACTCATTGGATGGATAAAAATGCCAAATCTAGTTTAAACATCTGACTGGCTCTGTAACCAGCCATAATAATAATACTGTTTTAAAGATAATACATATTCAGAAGTCCAGGGATTATATCAATTCAAAAGCTTTCTTGGAAGATAAATCTTAGCTTCAAAAGTCTTTGCAACTGAAAAGAGCATAAAAATATTTTTATGATTTACATTTTTTTAAAAAAAATAGACCAGACTCTTGATTGGAAAAAAAAGCAAAGGAACATAGCATCAATACATATTTTTAAAAGGGGATAAATGATATTAAAGCAGGCTGCCTTTAATTTCAATGGTCACAAGTGGTTTTGGGAAGGAAGGAAGAAAAAAAATGGAACAAAACCCGAAAGGCAAATGTTATGGTCTCTTGGATCAGTCAATACTAAAATATGTTACCAGATCAAATGAATTCACTCCATGTTTGTAATGTGTTTGTTTTGAGGTGGTGGAACTCTTGCGCTCACTTTCAGCTCTGCCTATTGGCAAATCTGATCCAAAGAGATGCATATTTACTAAAGAACTTCAAAGGATTATAAATATTCTAGAAGGCAAAGCATAGAATGCCTTAAGAACTGAATGGTTAATGTCAATTGAACAGGAACATACGCTTGTTACTACAAACAGTTGGTTAAGAAGTTTTAAGTTTGAAATACAAAAGGAAGATTGGGTTTAAACATTAGAGAAAAAAATGTTCTGACAGTAAGATAAGTTACTTCAGCATCAGGCTAAGTGGCTTAAGGATATCACAGAACCTCCTCTTTTAGCAGTTTTCAAGGAAGAAGTTAAAAGGCGTTGTGGATAGGAGAGATACTGTATCTTGTCTCATGGGGAAAAGATTGGATTCGATTCAGTACCAAGGCAGAGCTCTATACTTTAGCAGATCCTGCCCTAAATGATCTCTGAAGCCATTTCCAATGCTGATTCTGGGAACTCTTCAAACAGATCTGGACGAATGATGAGAAGATGTTCATCAAAAGCCCAGGAAATGTTATCTTGCTTGCGTATTCCTTGAAGATGCCGAAGAATAAGAAGTTATCCCATATGACCCCACTCTAACTTTACTCTTTAACTTTTTTTGCTGCACAAACTTAGGACAAGAATGAGAATTTGTCAAACTCTTGGACGGTAATTTCTTTTCCCAGGCATAAATCTCACAGAGACCTCTTAACAGGCTGCATTGAAGTGAAAGGAATGGGGGTACAACAAAAAATTAAGTAAATAAACTGTTTCCCTTAGAACTGATTGATCATCTCAGACCATTTGAATGGAGCCTTTTGTGATTTTTTCTGGAATGGCTTTAGTGTGAATTGGAGAGGAGATCAGTGCAGTGGTGGGATTCAAACTTTTTTTACTACCGGTTCTGTGGGCGTGGCTTGGTGGGGCTTGGTGGGGCTTGGTGGGCGTGGTTTGGTGGACATGGCAGGGGAAGGATACTGCAAAATCCCCATTTCCTCCCAATCAGCTGGGACTCGGGAGGCAGACAATAAATGGGGGCGGGGCCAGTCAGAAGTGGTATTTACCGGTTCTCAAACTACTCAAAATTTCCGCTACTGGTTCTCCAAACTACTCAAAATTTCCGCTACTGGTTCTCCAAACTACTCAAAATTTCCGCTACTGGTTCTCCAGAACTGGTCAGAACCTGCTGAAACCCACCTCTGATCCAGTAGTGTAAATACAATAGACATAGGGAACTCTCTTTGCCCCATTACATTAGCCCAGAGGTCTTCAAACTTGGCAACTTTAAGACTTGTGGACTTCAACTCCTAGAATTCTCCAGCCAGCTGGCTGGAGAATTCTGGGAGTTGAAGTCCACAAGTCTTAAAGTTGCCAAGTTTGAGGACCCCTGCATTAGCCCATGCCATCTGGCCAGGCAGGGAAGTTATGTTGCAGATCCTATCAGTTAAAGAACTCCAGTTGTCTGAGGTCCAGGAAAAGAATCTTCTTTGTTGTTGCTCCCGTCCTGTGGAATATCCCCCATTCAAGATGAGCCAGGCCTCCATTCTCCTGGCCTTCTGAAAAGGAGGGCTGGTTAGTGTCCTGCTACCCCTCCTTTCGCCTTTCAACTAATTTTAATAGTGTTTAATCACTCTTGCCTCCTTCTAAAATTTTAGTCTTTGTACATGCTGTTTGTATATCTTAACAATTTATTGTATCTAGAGGTCCCTCTTTGAGGGGCAGTTCAGAAATGTGAAAAATAAATTATAATAAATAAAATAAAATAAAATGATAAAATAAAAAATAAAATAAAATAAAAAAATAAAATAGTAAAGTAATACTCACAGTCACTCATGCCCTAGTCACTTCCAATCTTGACTATTGCAATGTGCTCTACATGGGGCTGCCCTTGAAGAGCATCCGGAAGCTCCAGTTGGTGCAAAATGCAGTGGCCCGGATAGTTTTGTGCAGACCCCGGTGTGCACATGTATCACCTCTCCTGTGGAAGTTGCGTTGGTTGCAGATTTGCTTCTGGGTGCAATTCAAGGTGCTGGTTGTCACCTTTAAAGCCCTTCATGGCTTGGGACCAGGTTATCTGAGGGACTGTCTCTTGCTGGTGACATCAGAGTGGGGAGGCAGGGAATGTTGCGGGTCCCATCCCCTAGGGCAGTGATGGCGAACCATTTTTGGTTTGCGTGCCAAAAGGGGTGTGTGCGCATGCCCACACCCATTCCCTCCCTCACACATGCAGACAACCCCCACACACTGCCCCCTGTACATGTGCACCCCCCACCCCCGCGCAAAGGCCTTACTGAAGCCTGGGACTGTGAAAAACGGCAAAACGGGCAAACCGGAAGTTCAGAAAAACACACTTCCGGTTTGCCCGTTGGGCTGTTTTTTGCACTCCGGGGCTTCAGGAAGCTTCCTGAACCCTCTGGAGTGCAAAAAACAGCCCAATGGCAAACCGGAAGTGCGTTTTCTGAACTTCCGGTTTGCCAGTTTTGCCATTTTTCACATTCCGGGGCTTCAGGAAGCTTCCCTGAACCCTCCGGAGTGCGAAAAACAGCCCAACAGCAAACCGGAAGTGCGTTTTTCCGAACTTCCGGTTTGCCCGTGGAGCTGACATAGGGCAACGCCTTGCATGCACTCTGATATGGCTCCGCGTGCCACCTGTGGCACATATGCCATAGGTTCGCCATCACTGCCCTAGGGAGATATACTTGGTGGGACCAGTGGTGGGTTCCTACCGGTGCGGTCCACTCTATAGCACTAGTAGTGGCCTGCTGGTGATGTCACAGTACCGGTGCGGTCGGTTGCCGGTGCCTGGATGCCGCAATTTTTTTTTTAAATTATTTTTTTTTAAAAAAATTTCTTCTGCGCATGCCCAGAAGCTGAGTTTCCAGCACTGCGCATGCGCTGCCTTCCTACCCCACAGTGAGTCCAAGCAGGGGAGGATGGCTGAGGGAGCGCGTGAGACGCTGAAAGAACAGGCTGCAGGACCTATCTCAGTTCCCCTCCCTTCAGCAGTCCGAGAAGCCATGAATGTGCGGTGATGATCCCAGGCATTTTCACATGTTCGAGGCTTCTCAAGCTGCTGAGGGGAGGGGGAACGGGTGGTAGGAGCCTAGGATCATCGAATGGGGAGAAACATTCAGGCCAGACAGAGCCTCCTAGAAGAACCACTGCCGCGGTCTTGCTGCTCCCGCTGCGGGGGCTGCATTGCAGGTGGGCAATGCTCCCCTGCTTCTCCAGCCACTGCCAAGCTCCCGAGGCCCACACCCACCCAGTCACATGGATGGCAAGCCACACCCACAAAATAAGCCATGCCCACAGAGTGGTAGTAAAAAAATTAGGAACCCGCCCCTGGGTGGGACCCAGAAGAAGTCTGTGATGGCTCCCTCTCTCTGGAACATCATTCCCCCAGAGATTAGAATGGCTCCACTCTAACTCTCTTCCAGAAGGTGCTGAAGACCTGGTTCTGCCAGCGGGCCTGGGGAATCCAGAACAGGATGAAGCCTATTAAATGGCTCGTGTGATCTGCTGTCACCGGGGCAGGGGGTGGGAGGTGATTATATTGTATATAATGTAATGTAATGTAATGTAATGCAATGCAATACAATACAATACAATACTATACAATACAATACTATACAATACAATACAATACAATACAATACTATACTATACTATACTATACTATACTATACTATACTATACTATACTATACTATACTATACTATACTATACTATACTATACTATACTATACTATACTATACTATATTTGATCCTTTTTTATTAGTTTTATTGTTTTAAATGTTTTATATTTTGTGGCAACAAAGTTTTCTGAATTCTTTGGTGCTAATAGGAGAAATAGCAGAGGGATGGCACAGAAGGAAGAATGGAGCAGCAAGGAAGAAGATGGTTAGAAGGTGACCACCTATATAAATGCTTTTTTGTTATAATATTTAGTTTATTCAAAGAAGGTTAAAATATAAAACATCAAAATTAAAAAAAACAAAAGAAAAAAAACCACAATAGTTTTTTTCTTGTATTGCTTTTGGATTTCCTAGGAGACTTACAAATAGCAAAGAAGATTTTGGAATAATAGGGCTTTGGTCTAATGCAGAGAGCTGATTGATCTGATTTAAGCCTGAACCCCAGAGAAAGATTTTACAGTATCCTAAAGAGAATCTATCTTCAATAAAAGAGAATATATGTAGCTGTGGGTTGAATTCTGGAATCTCTTGGTTGTTTGTTTACAGATGTTTCATTGCCCTACTAGGTAACATCATCAGTGCTGTCTGCCTTTTTCAGGATTATAGTGCAGTACATGATGACAGGCAAGTAAGAATATAAGATTCCTTTTATTCCATTCATTTTCTGGCAGATTTGAGGAATACTTAGATTTTGCTCTGAGACTTGTGCTCCTGCCTAATCTGTCTCTGGGCCTATTCGGATGCTTATTTTTAAATTGCAGTGCATAGCTAGATTCTTAGGCATTAATCTCAGTGCTGTAATATAAAAGTGGATTTCTCCAAGTTAGCACATTAGGCCATTTTTGTTGTTGCTGGCATGTGCTGTATTAGCTTGCTAAATCTTCTTAAAATGAAATAATTCCATCCCCGGGGCACATATTACATAGGAACATTCAGAGAAACAACACAGAATGGGATATTCTCAGCCATTGCTACATTAACTTGTAAAATGAATAGAATGAAGGACATTAGGGAGTGGAAGTCTTGGCCACATGAAAGAGAGTTGATAGGAGCAGAAGCTACTCATACTGTTTCTCCAATTCGCTTCATAGTAATGGACTTTCTACATATTTATTTATTGCTTAGAATTGCCTGGCCTGCTTTTGTGGAGCTCCACTGGAGGCCTTTTTAGAAGCTGAAGGAAATACATCTCCCAAAACGGAATACGTCACCGGTGGATAGCCTAGATGTAGAGAAACACTGTTTGAATTCATGAATTGGGAGCCAATTTGATCTAGTGGTGAAGGCTTAGAAAGCAGGAGGCCATGAGTTCAAGTCCCAACTTAGCCATGAAAGCCGGCTGGATGATTTTGGGTCATTCGTTCCCTCTCAACCCAACCCACCTTACAGGATTGCTGTTCTGGGGGAAATAGGAGGAGAAAAGTGTGTTGGATATATGTTTGTTGCCTTGAGTTATTTGCAAAAATAATAAAGGTGGGATACAAATAAATAAAATAAATAAAAATGAATAAATATCAATGCGAGTTACGCCACATTGTCACAGTATGGTTTTCGGTTTAATGTATCGTAATTCCCCAAACTGCAGCTTATGGCAGGGGTCCCCAAACCTGGCAACTTTAAGACTTGTGAACTTCAACTCCCAGAATTCTCCAGCCAGCTGGCTGGAGAATTCTGGGTGTTGAAGTCCACAAGTTTTAAAGTTGCCAAGTTTGAAGACCTCTGGCTTAGGGCTTGGCTGAATAAACTCTCCCAGATCTATATTTATCGCTTCCAGTCTGGCCAAAATTGTAATTTGATTTTTATTATAGTATTGAGGTTTTTTTAAAAAAAAATTATTTGAATGAAAATATATTCAAAAGCGGTGAATCAAATGCCTGGGAGCTTAATATATTTATCCGATGTGATTATTTGAATTCTTTCCCCTGAAATGCAGGCATGTTTCACCCTTGATCCCTGTAGAAATGACAACAAGACACCATCACACTCTTTCAACTCCAAGATGTTGAAGATCTATCATCTATACCTATCTAATCTGTCCATATTATTTGTCCATCTTATCTATCTGTCTATATCTTTCCATCCATCATCTGTCTGTCTGTCCGTCCGTCCGTCCGTCCATCCATCTATCTAATCATCTATCGATCAATCTAGAATTTGTTGCAGCACATTATTGGGGACTCAAGATTCATGCCATTGATATGAAGCAGTGAGTAATGTCAGAACTGTATCCCACGGAGAAACTGCTTTGAATTGTGCCCAAATCCAATAGTTTGCATAAAAAAAGTAAGAAACTATTTGGATAGTTGAAGAATGAAAATAAAATAAACTGGGACCAATGTGGGAGATTGCCTTGATTGATGGATGTCCAGAATGACATAGGTCAGGGGTTTCCAACCTTGGCAACTTTAAGACTTGTGGACTTCAACTCCCAGAGCTGGCTGAGGAACTTTGGGAGTTGAAGTCCACAAGTCTTAAAGTTGCCAAGGTTGGAGACCCCTGACATAGGTTATAGGAGAGAGGATAAGCTACAATGCTAGCTAAACCATGGTTTGTTTCAATAAATCATGATATATTGATTGAGCAAGTAGCATGACTTATAGATGAGTTCACAAAATATGCCAACATAAAGCAAAACAAATGTCACTGTGGCTTTCTATAATATGAGTATCGATGATCCTAGTTGTATATTGCAACTTCTAATATAGGGGCCCCCAACCTTTTGGGCACCAGGGACCGCTTCCATGGAAAAAGTTTTTTCCGCGGACTGGAGGGAGCATGGTTTCATGTGCTACCTGCATCCCGTGGATGGGCTTCCCTTGTTTGCATGGCCCTGTTGCTGACTGGTGTCACTCCACGAACCAGGAGTTGGGGACCCTTGCTCTAGTAAGACATGATCTTCAGAATGTCCTTTGTTCTTTTCGGAGACCTGCTCTGATTGCCTCTCAAAGCAGAGAATCGTCTTGAGCAGGGGTGGGTTCCACTTACCTTTGCCACCGGTTCGCATTGTGATGTTTTGCGCATGCGCACTCGCTCCGCTCGCGCATGCGCGTCCCCTCGTGCAATTTGGCCTTTACGCATACTCAGAAGCAGGAATTAGCCCAAAACACAGCTGAGGAGCTCATCAGCTATGCTTCGGGCAATGAAATAAAGGTCAGAATTCACCCGCGGGTGGGTGGGAGGGCACTTTTTCAAGCCACCGAAGGGGAAAAAATTTTTTAAAAAAAGATGGCGGCGCACACAGAACAGCACCAACAGTGATGTCACCAGTGTGTCGCTACCGGTTCGGGCGATCAAGACCCCTGGTCTTGAGCCTACCAGCTAGTCTTAAAGGAAGTTTTATTTATTAATTCATTTTTATCCCACATTTATTTATTTATTTTTCTAAATAACCCAAGGTAGTGAACATACCTAATATTCCTTCCTCTTCCTATTTTCCCTCACAAGAACAACCCTGTGAGGTGAGTTGGGTTGAGGGACAGTGACTGTCCCAGGGTCACCCAGCCCGCTTTCATGCCTAAATTGGGATTAGAACTCACTGTTTCCTGGTTCCTTGCCTGATGTCTTCACCACTAGACGAAACTGTCCTAGTCCCAAATCCTCAGAGACAGATTCTATCATTTTACTTCAGAAAGCATCTTATTTAAAGGGTGTTTTTAAAATGTAATTGTGCATTTATTTTTTTGGTATAGAAACGATGCGTTTTTTTAAAAGAAAAACTCAACAGGGTAATAGATGTAAAAAAATGTATCCTCATCCATCAAAGAGGCCAACTTCCAAATTAAAGAGAATTGGCAAAGAGAAAAGGTGGATTTGATGCTGTAAAGGATTAATTCACAGAAATGAAATATTGAGATGCCGTAGCTGTTTCTGGAGGTAGGTTGTGGTGAAAGGTTACTCTTTAAACACACAAAACGTGGCATGTAACTTTAAACTGGCTGACAGCCTAAGCAGGGAGCACTGCTGTTTCTTAATTCCTGGGATTTTTGCTTGGTGCTGTGACTGGACCTCACTCGATTTTCCAGAGGTTTTCATCTGTTTGGTAGGAGACCCGGAGATGGCAGATCCGGCCACCAGGGGGAGTTCCTGATTGACTGATGAAGATTCACATGCATGTAAAAAGGCAAGGGCTATTTTGAATTGCTTACGGGAAGTCTCTTTCAGCAGCTGTCAAACCAAGGAAGGGAAAACCTTAAACACTGTTCCATATTATTTAAATTAAAAAAGACAACAAGGTAAGAGGGGAGAAAATAGAGGTGAGAACGAGAGTGAGATATTTTTTTTTTTACTAAGGAAATTTATATAGCTAGGTACTAAAAGTCAAATTTTATTAACATGTCATGTTCAGCATTTGTTAACTGGACCGGCTACCTACTTCACCTGAAGGAAGGAAGGTTAAACTCTTGAGGCTCAGTCATTGTTTAAAGGATCAGGGCTTGTCTTTGCCCACATTTGAGGATAATAATATATAAGGCTTGTTCATCTTTTTGCTATGTCATAAACTCCTGAATGCTCAGAAGCTGATGCTATCATTTTATGGAGTGTCAGAAAAGACTAGCTGAAAAACCACCTAATTAACTCAAGCTGACTTATTGATTGTCTATATCAGAGGTCTTCAAACTTGGCAACTTTAAGACTTGTGGACTTCAACTCCCAGAATTCTCCAGCCAACATAGCTGGCTGGAGAATTCTGGGAATTGAAGTCCACAAGCCTTAAAGTTGCCAAGTTTGAGGACCCCTGGTCTATATCCAGGAGTGAAATGCTCCCGGTTTGGGCGGGCCGGTCGGTCATTGTAGAGCCAATAGAGCCGATAGCGATTTTCATTTTGAAAAGGCAACTGGACTGATTTTTTGAGGGGGGGGGGAAGACGTTTTGCTTCCTATCCTGGAAATTTAATTTAATTTAATTTAATTTAATTTAATTTAATTTAATTTAATTTAATTTAATTTAATTTAATTTAATTTAATTTAATTATTTAATTTAATTTAATTAATTTAATTTAATTTAATTTTTTAATTATGTATTTCTATGCCACCCAACTCCCGGAGGACTCTGGGCGGCTTACAACAGGATATAGAAAATACATTTAAAAACATCATAAAAGATTTTAAAAAACAGTTAAAAATCATATACATACTTATCATTCAAGGCCGGACCTCGCAAATTGAGAGATTCACGGCCCCAAGCCTGCCGGAAAAGCCAGGTCTTAATAACAACAATACAACTGACTATTAGCTTAATAATCAATACAACTGATGAAGCTTCCAGGATAGGAAGCGAAATGTCTTGTTTTTTCCTCAAGAAATCAGTCCAGTTGCCTTTTCAAAATAAAAACCACTTTTGATATTCCTTCAGAGAAGACGCCCAAAATCCGATGGGTGGCAGACTGCCAAGGTAGCACCTGAATCACCAGCTGGGACTAAACCAGCAAGGGACTGTTTGTACCGCCTCTTTCCAAAATTGCTGCCTGCATAAATGGTCTTTTCCCGCTTAACGGTGGGCCCAGTTCTGCTTTCGACAGTGTCTCAACTTGAATCCAGGATTATTGCAATCAAGTCATCACCTTTTTCCATGTATGGCTAGACAAGCTGAAATAGAGTCCGAGAGTTCATAAGTATAATGAGAATTATTGCTCCAGAGCCAGCTGAATTGTTGCCAAAGCTATCAATGACTGTTTTACAGAAAACGTAGGGTGGGGAGAGAAATGACAGGGCATCATCTGAAATGAAAACTGGAATAATAATGATCAAATGAACAGTGGTAAAGACAATTCTATATAATGGAATAAATATTAAAGCAAATCACAAGACAGCCAATGCATTATGCAGGAGCCCATAGAGTTAGTTTTGCATCTCGGCAGGCTTATACTTGACAGGTTTGTTGTAAAACCTGGAACGCAACAATAATGGTGCACATGCTCAGATTTCAGTCCTGAAAATGCTGTACTTATCTAAAAATGAACCCCAATTTCGGGTTAGATGTACTGAGAAGAGAACCAATTTGATGTGGTGGTGGAGCCACCAGACTACCGTGTTTCCCGAAAAATAAGACCCTGTCTTATATTTTTTTGAACCTTTTGGGGAGGCCTTATTATTTTGGGGCGTGTGGAGCAAGATGGGGCTCCTCTTGCCGTCTTACCTGATTTCCAGCTCTGTCTTCTTAACCCTAACCAGAGGAAATGGCAGGGACTGGCTGCGCATGCAATTACCGTGTTTCCCCGAAAATAAGACCCTGTCTTATATTTTTTTGAACCTTGAAATAAACGCTTGGCCTTATTGCCATGCACTCAAAAGCCCGATTGGGCTTATTATCAGGGGATGTCTTATTTGGGGGGAAACAGGGTAAATATTTTTGGAGAGGGGCTTATTTTCAAGGGGAGGGGCTTATTTTAGCGCATGCGCTCAAAAACCCGATTGGGCTTATTATCCGGGGAGGTCTTATTTTTGGGGAAACAGGGTAGAAACTGGGAGACCATGAGTTCTAGTCCCACCTGCAGCACAAAGCCACTGGGTGACCTTGGGGCAGTCCCACTTCTCTTGCCCTAGTGAGCAGGCAAAGGCAAACTATTTCCCAAATTGTTCCAAGAAAACTTCAGGGATTGGTCCAGGCAGCTGCCAGGAATACAGGTAGTTCTCAACTTACAACAGTCGCTTAGCGACTCTTCAAAGTTACAACGGCACTGAAAAAAGTGACTTATGACAAATTTTCACGCTTATGACCATTGCAGCATCCCCATGGTCATGTGATTTACATTTGGATACTTGCCAACTGGGTCACATTTATGACGGTTGCAGTGTCCCGGGGTCACGTGATCCTCTTTTGCGACCTTCCGACAAGCAAAGTCAATGGGGAAGCCAGATTGACTTTACAAGCATTTTACTAATTTAACAACTGCAGTGATTCGCTTAACAAAGGTGGCAAGGAAAGTCATAAAGCGGGACAAAATTCACTTAACAAATTTCTCACTTGGCAACATAAATTTCGGGCTCAATTGTGGTTGTAAGTTGAGGACTACCTGTAACCACTGACTTGAAGGCACCCCTCAGATATACCAAATTCAATGTTGAACTGTAAAATTAACCCAACCCAGAATTTGTGCAGTTGGATAGGATGTAATTATGTAAATTATGTAAATAAAACAAACAAAATCCCCCTGGTTGAGTCCATTACACCAAATCATGATTTGCTTAATAATCTATATCTAACTTATCTATACTATAATGTGCAGACATGCTGGTGAGCAATAAGCCACAGTTTCTACATTGAAATAGCTGGTTTCAAACATCACTGAAATTCAAAATCAGACATACTCCTTTATACAGTAGTCTAATGGGATGTGCAAACTTAAATCACCGAGTAGTCGTGTTCAATCTGGTTTATTGCAAATACCCACAAACATAACTGAATTCAGTCTCCTGAAGACATACAAGCCAAGCCATACCTATGTGCTTCAGTTCAGATAATGTGCAAAGACAAAATCAAACAAATTACCTGAACCCAGTCCTAATATTCCTTACCAATATTTTCATTTAAAAAAGAAGAAAAAATTCCAGTCTAGAGCTGTGCCATACTGACCATTTCTAGCGTAAAGCTTCCGTATTTTTCGGAGTATAAGACGCACTGGAGTATAAGATGCACCTTAGTTTTGGGGGAGGAAAATAGGGGGGGAAATCTACCTACCAGGTATTCATCTGGCTAGCGTCCTTAGTCTGGTCAGCTTCAGCACATTATTTTATCCCCTGGTTAGGGCTGAAAAAAATATTCTTCGAAGGGAGTAGGAATGAAAACAAGCCTGCAAAGACTTAGGGCTGGTAAAAAACTTTTTTGGAGGGAGTAGGAAGCCGGGAAGATCGTTAGCACCTTGTTAGGGCTGGAAAAAAAAGCTTTGAAAAAGCTACATTCGGAGTATAAGACGCACCCAAATTTTCAGCCTCTTTTAGGGAGGAAAAAGGTGCGTCTTATACTCCGAAAAATATGATATGTCTTTTAAAATTAAGGTTGAGCAAACTATAGACTGTTTTCTCAAAACTAGATCATAGTTTATGAACCCTAGTAGATCATAGTTTATGAACCCTAATGGCTGATTTTACACATTACACCAAACCAGTGGTGGGTTCCACTTACCTTCCCTACCGGTTCGCATCACGTCCGAAGTGCGTCATGTCGGGGAAATGACCCATCACGTCGGGGAAATGACCCCATGCGCATGCGCATAAGCCTTTGTGCAGGCGCAGAGGGTTCTTTGCCAGTTGCTTTCAAGGAGTGGCAACCGGAGGACCAGTTCAGGGGCGTGGCCAGTCAGCCATCGCTGCCGGTTTGGCGAGCGGGGGCAAATTTCCGCCACCGGTTTGGGCGAACCGTTCTGAACTGGCAGCAAGCCACCACTGCACCAAACCAAAGCCAAACAAATTGTATGATGGTTTAGTGTAATATATAACTTTACAGCCATAGTGTTAGATCGTGGATTCAGCACAGGAGACCGACTTTGACAACAGCTCTTTATTTGAGATAAGAAGCACAACCAGCAAAAAGCCTCTGGCAGCTTGCCTTTTTATAGGGGCTGTCAGCAACACTTGTAACCAATTCAAAATGTAGCAACCAATGGAAGTTCAGCATTTTCCCTCCAATAATACTGGCCCTGGATGAAACCAGTTATTCCTAGCCAGAACATAACATCCCTCCCCCTCTAGATGGGCTCATCCGGCAAACGTAATCGCGCAGGTAGGCGGGGCGTTTACGCTCCCGCTCGGACCTGCGCACTTCAGTCAAGGGGAAGCCAGCAGCCCGATTGGACTGGTCTGCAATTCCGGGAGCTGTGCTTGGAAGCTCCTGGAATGTCTCGCTCTCAGTTCTCTCTGCTTGTGGAATTAATTCGACTGAGGGACGCTGCTGGACTGTGGCTTCACCAAGTAGGCCTTCTGAGACATCCGGGCACGATTCAGCTAGGGAAGGAATGTAGGGAGTTATCTCACTTGGGTTTATTAGGTCTCCTTTAATTCTACTTCTTAACTGATCAATGTGTCTTTTCCATAGGCGGCCATCTTGCAGCGGGACCGCGTAAGACACAGGCCCTTGACAGTTTCTATTACCCCTGGCAGCCATAGGGGCCCTTCAGCATAATTGCGGGCAAATACTGTGTCCGCTGTGGCAAATGACCTTGTTTTCTTTGTGCTTTCTTGTTTTGCACTGGTTGTGTAGTTTGGATGTAAGCAGTCCAGGAGTGACCGGAGCCGGCGGCCCATTAGGAGCTCTGCTGGGCTTTAAACGAATGGGGGCAACCTTAGGATCAAGATTAAACGAAATTGGGGTCCCCACATACTTGCCCAACCCGTCACTGAAAATGTCCTGAAATTCCTCAAACAGATCGTCCAAATTTGAAGTTTTGACATTGTTGACGCCGGAGACCCCTAAACCAAGGGATTCGAACCAGCTCAGTCCTAAGAGGCTCGGGAGGTCGCCGTTCATGATGATGAGCTGGAGTGGTCCTGCAAAGTTGTTGAACTGGACTTGCACGTTGGCCTGACCAAGGACTGGAATCCGGTTCCCCTGGTAGTCTGACAGGCGAAATCCGGTGTCCTGGATTCGGTTAGAGTAGAAGCTTGGCACAGCTCTTTTGAGAGTCTTCCAGGCAATGATAGACACCGCTGAGTGTCCATCTGCATCGGTGCTCCTTCGATGAGGATGGTCACCATCAGCTTCTTTCCGCCCAGAGAGCTGGCTCTATCAATTCGTGTGTTGTTGGTAGCCGGTTGCATTCTTGGGTATCTTTGGCGTGGCTTTGGATTTTCGCGCCAAGATCTCGGTGACAGCTCAGCTCGCGGAGTATTGCGCGCCGGTGCATCTCTGTTTGGCAGTGTTGCGCGGCAAACTCGTGCTAGATGGCCCCTCCTCTCGCACCTCTGGCATGTAACGTCTCTGAATCTACATGAAAATCTCGGGTGTCGCCCCCCCACAGCTGGAACACCCATGGGGGAAATCTCCGGGCGGTGGTGGTGGAGGCGGGCGTCGCAGCTCAGTACGGCAAACGTCGTCATCGCTGCTCACGTCGTCGTCCAGCATTCCCTTATGGACGGTCAGTACAATGGGCGGCATAGGCTTCGCTTCCTTCTTAGATGAGGCAAAACGGTGGAGAGATTCAGCCGCTTTGGTGGACGACTCAGCTGCCCTGGCTTCGTCCAGCGCGGCAGCCAAAGTGAGGTTAGGACGAGCTAGGAGGCGGCGCTGCAGGTGGATATCCTGAACACCGCAGATCAATTGGTCTAGCATTATGTCGTCCAAGTCGCGAAATTCACAGTGTCCAGATGCCTTATGGAGAGCAGCAATATATTGATTAATAGTCTCTCCTTCCATTTGCATGCGCTGCCGAAATTCGTAACGCCACACAACTTTAGAAGGGGTTGGCGCATAGTGCGTCTAGAGAGCCGAGATGGTGCAGTGGTTAAATGCAGCACTGCAGGCTACTGTTAGTTCAGCAGTTCAGCTGTTCAAATCTCACCGGCTCAAGGTTGACTCAGCCTTCCATCCTTCCGAGGTGGGTAAAATGAGGACCCAGATTGTTGGGGGCAATATGCTGAACTCTGTAAACTGCTTAGAGAGGGCTGTAAAGCACTATGAAGCCGTATATAAGTCTAAGTGCTATTGCTATTGCTATTGCTATTGTCTTCAGTGTTCCCTTCAGCACGTCCCATTGCACCGTGTGGACAGGTGTTGGGGCAGAGAGAGACTCTGCAGTGTCAAAAACCTCTGGGCCACAGTGACTCAAAAATAATGCCCTTTTTCTATTGTCTGCCAGGCCCAGCAGGTCATTAGCCTTGAGGAAACACTCGAAACGCCGCATGTACGAGTCCCACTTCTCCCGGGCAGGATCGAATGGTGGAGGTGGATGAAAGGCAGACATGATGCCAAGAACAAGGCAGGCGAAGTGCGAGCTGCCTGGCTGGTTGTGAAGCCCGTGGGGCTTGTCGTTGTTCTCCTGATCCCACCTTCGTCGCCACTGTTAGATCGTGGATTCAGCACAGGAGACCGACTTTGACAACAGCTCTTTATTTGAGATAAGAAGCACAACCAGCAAAAAGCCTCTGGCAGCTTGCCTTTTTATAGGGGCTGTCAGCAACACTTGTAAACGAACTGCCCTCCGCTCTCGTTCATCGGCTCCCTGAAGAATTGCAAGGACCCGACCCAGCTTTTTCCATCTCTGTGTGGGCCGGAAGAAATTGGAAGACCTCAGGAGCACGCCAGTCCGTTTTTGGTCGAGGAAGACTTCTGGCCACGAGGACTAGGCAGATCGGGAGTTCCAGGCTCGGGAAGACGCCGGCGGTATTAAAATGGCGTCCGCGAAGCCGCAGAGCTCTTTTTGAATATTTCAACATCAAAAAACTCTTTTTAAATAACATCGCGAAGGCTACTGGCCAGGACTGCAACAACCTAAGAAACCTAGGAAATGAGGACATTGGACAATACCGGGTATGTAAAGCAGACAGATCGGTACTGCTTCAGTGGGGATTTGAATTTGATTTCTCGGCCGGCAAAGTCTCGGGCTGGACTCGCCCAACTGAGTGCTCTCAGCTGGGCTCTTTTTTTCAACAAGCGTTGCCGCTTGTGTTTGTTATTCTTTTCGCTGCGGCTTGTTATTCTGCCCTTCTAGCTGTTATTCTTTTCGCTGCGGCTTGTTATTCTGCCCTTCTAGCCGAATGCCCTTTTAGACGAACGCCCAGCAATCCCCCGGGACTGCCAACACTGAATTGCTGTGGGCCAGCTCTTTTTTACGTCTTTGGCTTGAAACTTGAAGTGGGATGCAGGAAGGAAGGAGGTCGCCATTTTAGAGGCGACTGGAATGCCGTGGGAACATCGGCCGAGCACCGTGCCTTCTACAGCCTGGAAACGGGATTTGAACAATACTGCTATGCACGCCAACACCACTGAATCACCTGTGTTTATTATTGGGGCCGCACTGACGACCGGGCCCACCATCTGGACTGCTACAGTGGCCAGTTCCCCCTCCTTAGGCCCCCCTTATTTATGGGGGACCTCCCCCTATGACAGATTGACATCGAACTCTGGAGGGAGAGAGCTCGTGATTTATAGATACCATCTGGATAAGGAGATACACTATTGGCTTCCCATGACTGGACACTGGAACTCTTGGATTGACTTAATTTTTAATGAGATTATCTTTACATGCTCCTTATTAATTTTATTGATTTTAACATTTGTGATAAGTAACCTTGCAATTTTTACCCCAGAAGCAGTGTGACTGTGGTTATGGTGTGGGCTATGAATGGTTATGATTGTGTGATAGAGTTTTATGGATTATAGTGGAATGAGTAAGCCGGGGGTTTGGTCTTTGTCCCCCTCTGCTGAGTGTGGAAACAGAAGTGGAGGGGGACTTAGGTTCATTCCCAGGTGTAGTATGAATGGTATGCATGGTCTGTCGGGAGAGGGGGGGACCAGTAGGGGAGGGGAGTGGATCTCTGATGGGATGGGGGACGGGAGGATTACGGTCATAACAGGGAGAGGTAGGTATGGCGGGAGCAGAGGGGTAGGCCGCTCTCGGGGAACGAGAACTCGCTGTCTTCAAGCGATTTCTTGTTCTGGCCCCTCTGGTTTGGTTCCATCTTGCTCAACCCGAGGTCCTGGTAACCAGAGATGTCAGGGCCCTGGGCTCAAGCTGCTGCTGTTGAACGCCAGGTCAATTACCAACAAGGCCCCCCTTGTACGGGATTTAATCCTGGAAGAGGGGGCGGACCTGGCATGTATTACTGAGACCTGGCTAGGCCAGGAGGGGGGGGTTCCCCTCTCCGAGATGTGCCCGGACGGGTTCTCAGTTCAGCATCAGCCGCGACCCCAGGGAAGGGGTGGAGGAGTGGCGATTATAGCTCGCCAGAACCTTAATCCTCGAAGGAGCCCTGCCCCGGAGATTGTTGGGTGTGAGACGCTCCTTCTGAAGTTGGACTTAGGGGTCCAGGTGGGCCTTTTGCTAGCGTACCTGCCTCCTAGCTACGTTGCAAAGGCCCTGCCTGTTCTGCTCGAGGCGGTAGCAGGGCTGGCGATTGAGTTCCCCAGGTTGATGGTGCTGGGGGACTTTAATCTGCCATCGCCCGGTGAAACCTCGGAGGCAGTCCAGGAGTTCATGGCTTCCATGACAACCATGGACCTGACCCAAGTAGTTCAGGGTCCGACTCATGAGGGAGGTCACACACTTGACCTTGTGTTTCTTTCGGGGCAGTGGAGAGATGATCTGAGGCTGAGGGGTTTAGCCACAGTACCCTTGTCGTGGTCAGATCATTTCCTTCTGAGGTTGGATTTCATGGCACCACTCCTCCACCGCAAGGAGGCGGGGCCGATTAAGTGGTTCCGCCCCAGGCGCCTAATGAAATCTGAAGGATTTCAGAGGGAACTTGGGGAAATACCTGACTCCCTGGTACACGATTCATCTGATGCTCTAGTGGCTGCCTGGAATCGGGCGGCAACGGGGGCTTTAGATCGGATTGCGCCTTTGCGGCCTCTCCGTGGTAGCGGATCCCGGAGGGCTCCTTGGTTTACTGAGGAGCTCCGGGAGATGAAGCGCCTAAAGAGACTTGCATTAAGTCTTACTTAGTGGCGATAAGGGCGGCAAAATGCTCGCATTTTTCCGCTCTTATTGCGTCCGCCGACTCCCACCCAGCCGCCCTGTTTAGGGTGACTCGCTCCCTCCTAGCCAAGGGGGGAGTTGAAGATCCCTTGCAGGGCAGAGCTGAGGAATTTTCTCAGTTTCTGGCGGATAAAGTCGTTCAGATTCGGACAGACCTGGACTCCATTTGGACAGGGCAAGCCGAGATGACAGGGGCGAGTCTTAGTCCTGTTATATGGGACGAGTTTGAGCCTGTCACTCCTGAGGATGTGGACAAGGCCATAGGAGCGATGAGTGCCTCCACCTGTTTATTGGACCCGTGCCCCTCCTGGCTGGTCTCTGCCAGCAGGGAGGTGTCACGCGGCTGGCTCCAGGCGGTTGTGATCGCCTCTTTGAGAGAGGGATCCATCCCACAGCCTTTAAAAGCTGCGGTGGTGAGGCCCCTCCTCAAGAAGCCTTCCCTGGACCCAGCGGATTTAAAAAACTTCCATCCAGTCTCCAACTTACCCTTTTTGGGTAAAGTTGTTGAGAAGGTGGTGTCGCTCCAACTCCTGCGGCTATTGGAGGATACTAATTATCTGGATCCCTTTCAATCGGGTTTCAGGCGCGGCTACAGTACGGAGACTGCTTTGGTCGCGCTGATGGATGATCTCTGGCGAGCCCGGGATGGGGGTTATTCCTCCATCCTGGTGTTACTTGACCTCTCAGCGGCTTTCGATACCATTGACCATGGTATCCTTCTGCGTCGTCTTGGGGAGATGGGAGTGGGAGGCATTGTTCTACGGTGGTTCTCCTCCTACCTCTCTGATAGGACGCAGTCGGTGTTGACAGGAGGACAGAGGTCGGCCCCTAGGCCCCTGGTTTGCGGGGTGCCACAGGGCTCGGTCCTCTCGCCCATCCTGTTTAACATTTACATGAAACCGCTGGGTGAGATCATCCGACGACATGGGGTGAGGTATCAGCAGTATGCTGATGATACCCAGTTGTACATCTCCACCCCGTGTCAATTCAGTGAAGCAGTTGATGTAATGTGCCGCTGCCTGGACGATGTGAGGGTCTGGATGGGAGTGAACAGACTCAGGCTCAACCCAGACAAGACTGAGTGGCTCTGGATATTGCCTCCCAAGGACTATGTCGACTGTCCCTCCTTGGTTCTTGGGGGAGAAAAATTGAATCCCTCAGAACAGGTTCGCAATTTGGGTGTCCTCCTAGACCCACAGCTAAAATTGGATCAACATCTTTCAGCTGTGGCTAGGGGGACCTTCGCACAGATTCGTCTTGTGCACCAATTGCGACCTTACTTGGAGAGGGAGGCCTTGCTCACAGTCACTCATGCCCTTGTCACCTCACGGCTAGACTACTGTAACGCGCTCTACATGGGGCTACCCTCGAAGAGCATCCGGAGACTCCAGTTGGTACAGAATGCAGCTGCGCGAGCTGTAGTGGGTGTACCAAGATACACCCACGTAACACCTCTCCTTCGCCAGCTGCATTGGCTACCAATTAGTCTCCGGTTGCAATTTAAGGTGTTGGTCGTTACCTTTAAAGCCCTACATGGCTCAGGGCCAGGTTACCTGCGGGACCGCATCCTACCACATACCTCCCTAAGACCGGTTAGGTCCCACAGAGAGGGCCTCCTCCGGGTCCCGTCGGCCAAACAATGCCGACTGGCGGGGCCTAGGGGGAGGGCCTTCTCTGTGGGAGCCCCGTCCCTCTGGAACCAACTTCCACCAGAGATCCGGACCATCCCCACCCTGCTGGCCTTCCGTAAAGCCTTAAAAACATGGCTCTTCCGGCAGATGGGGTGAATAGGATAATCAGATTCCCCCTGAATGTTGTGTTTATAATGTTTTTCTTTTTAATTATATTTTAATTTAAATTATGATTACTGTTTTTATATGTACGCTTCTTATTCATGCTGTACGCCGCCCTGAGTCCCACGGGATTGGGCGGCCTATAAGAGCGTCTAAATAAATAAATAAATAACCAATTCAAAATGTAGCAACCAATGGAGGTTCAGCATTTTCCCTCCAATAATACTGGCCCTGGATGAAACAGGCTATAACTTCTGGGCAATTTTAGTTTTCTGCTTCTTCCATTTCCTGAATATATTATCCTGTTCTGGAGATCTTAAAACTTTACATTTCCTTTGGTGGCATTTTAATTCATCCCTTTTAAAATATTGCTCATTTTTGGTTGTTAGATTTTAATTCTTATTCCATGAAACTTTTCTGCCTGCCTGCCTCTCTTTCTCTTTCTCTCTCTCTCTCTCTCTCTCTCTCTCTCTCTCTCTCTCTCTCTCTCTCTCTCTCTCTCTCTCTCTCATCTTTCATCTTTCATCTCTCATCTATCTCACTACACACATACATTCAGTATATATGTATATATAAAAAAGGCATATATATATATATATATATATATATATATATATATATATATATATATATATATATATATATATATATATATATATATATATATATATATATATATATATATATATATATATATATATATATATATATCTCCCTTTATTCAACAATACTAAATTAATTGAAAATATCCCAGACACAGAATTCAGGATTGATCCTGTTTTGTTCTGGCACAAATATCAAAAATACTGTAGATGTAAGGGATAAGACCTTAGCTATTAAGATTATTTTTCTGCCTGGTACATTTTGATCTTGATTGGTCTCCTGTACAGGTTGATTGGTTTTTATTTCTGAGTGTAACATTCCTTATTGATTCTATTGAACAGCACTTAGAACCTGACCTCTAGAAACCTTATTATTGTAAACAGAATGAGATAAATAAGTTTGGTCTTTTGCTTTACCTTTAACAGGTGTTCCATTTGTTGTTGCTGTCATGAACCCCATACCCCATACTTCAACCAAGGAAGCTGGTAGCATTAATGTCTGTCCCTCCGTCCATCCATCCATCCATGTCTGTCTGTCCGTCCATGTCTGTCTGTCTGTCTGTCTGTCTGTCTGTCTATTATCTATCTATCTATCTATCTATCTATCTATCTATCTATCTATCTATCTATCTATCTATCTATCTATCTATCTATCTATCTATCATCTATCTATCCACATTTCTGAACCGCCCATCTCCCACACCGAGAGCTGTTTGTTATCAGTCCCCTGGGAGTTGGGCTGCATATAAATCCATTTAAATAAATAAAATAAATAAATAAATCAGGCCAATGGCTTAAGTCGATGTACTTTGCACATCTCTGATATTAAACTCAAGAAAAAGGTAGGCACTATGACTGTTGATAAAAATAATAGAAAAGAAGCCTTAAGGTCTAGTTTATGTCACCGTTCATAAAACACACTATGGTTGGTTTGGTCTTGGCTTAACAGGTTGTGTGAACACAGCCAACTGTACATTAATAAGTAAATCATGACTACATAAATCATAGATATATGCATAAATCCTGACTTAGTGTGATACTTGATTCCCATCTGTGTCTGAACCATTTAGAAAAACTAAATTTCCTTAGCACAGAAAAATGTTCCATTCTGATATAAACTCACATATTTTATTAAATCCATGATTCCACAGAAGGAAGACATTTCCAGTGGTATGCTTTCAGTACTGGCTCTTCCTTTAGGATACTAGGCACTCTAGAGACCATCTAACTGGGCCTGTGTCAACAATTGGCTGGTAGCAGATTTGACTACTTTTGTTCTATGATCATTTTGGTTCAATTATGACTTTAGTTGTTTCTTTTATTAGTTCTATTTTTGTTTTAATAATTCTATTTTTGTTTTATTTACTTACCTTTGAAGTAAAACAATTTCATTTGAGAACTATCATTCTCAAATGATATTCAAATATTTAATTACACAAATAAACGGAAAAACAAGTTTTACAGTTCATTAATTATAAACATTGGTTGCCCATTAGTCTCCGGATGCAATTTAAGGTGTTGGTTTTAACCTTTAAAGCCCTACATGGCTCAGGGCTAGGTTACCTCTGGGACCGCATCCTACCGCATACCTCCCTACGACTGGTTAGGTTCCACAGAGTTGGTCTCCTCCAGGTCCCATCAACCAAGCAATGCTGACTGGTGGGACCGCAGGGGAGAGCCTTCTCTGTGGGAGCTCCATCTCTCTGGAACCAGCTCCCTCCAGCGATCCGGATTATCCCCACCCTGCTGGCCTTCCGTAAAGCTGTGAAGACATGGCTCTTACTGCAGGCGGGATGAGAGTACACTGGATATGACTGGGGGAATGCCTGTGTAGATAGTTGAGATCAATTCCTCCATGTAAGAATGATGGTTTGTCCTTTTTTAATTTTTGTAATCATTTTCAAGTGTTTATTACTGTTGTATTACTGATTGTTCTTTCTTATGCTGTACGCCGCCCTGAGTCCCACAGGAGTTGGGCCGCTAACAAGAACAACTACCGTATTTTTTGGAGTATAAGACGCACCGAAGTATAAGACGCACCTTAGTTTTGGTGGAGGAAAACAAGGAAAAAAGGCCTCTGCCTCCAAGCAATTTGGCAAACAGCAAACAGCACAGATGATATACACTGTTTGCTGTGTATTTCTGTGCATGTGTGCCTGACCCATAGAAATAGCAAAGAATTGGAGAAATGTACATTATGCCAGAAAGTTTTCTTAAATGTAGTCACACTAACTCCTCCCAATTATTTAAATAGATCTACTCCAAGGTAACTAAACTCTAATACTAAACAGGATACTGTTACATTTCATACTATACTTGTACAGAGCTGTTAAAATTAATTAAAATTTCTGGAAGTATACATTATTCTCTATTATTTAAAAGAAGATACAATAGCATTGGGCCTCTTCAGAGCAAGCATTTATTTTAAAAAGCTTCTTTATTTTGTTAAGTTGTCTAGATTTACAGGGCTCTCCAACCTTGGCAACTTTAAGACTTGTGGACTTCAACTCCCAGAATTCCACAGCCAGCAAAGCTAACAAAGCTGGCTGTGGAATTCTGGGAGTTGAAGTCCACAAGTCTTAAAGTTGCCAAGGTTGGAGACCCCTGGCTCTAAAACAATAATAAAGCAGTCTTTAAAAAATAAGTCTAATAATTTGAACATTCTACAGACATTTATAGTTATTCACTTACTCCTTTGCAGCCAGCTCAGCAAAAATAAAAACCTACGTGTCTAATCTCTCCCAGCTATTTGCCTCTTTGCAGTTAGTTTCACTTTCATTTTTCCACGTGGCAAACCTAATCAGCTGTTTGTCGGGAAACTGCTACTGACTTGCTTGGCTTTAAAGGCTCTTCCCTCTTTCCTGCAAGCAGGTAAATTGCTGGAAGACAAAGGGTGGGGGTGGCTGGGTGGGGCTACATTCAATGTATAAGACGCACCCAAGTTTTCACCCTCTTTTGGGGGGTAAAAAGGTGTGTCTTATACTCCAAAAAATACGGTAATAATAAAATAATAAATATTGCGAGCCGGACTGTCTGCAGAAGAATTTGTCAAAAAATATGGTTTCATACACAGGTTTAGCCAATCTCCCTGAGTATTCAAGAACAGTCCCCTGCCTTTTAATCCTGATTTTTAATTGTTTTAGTCTTGTTTTTAACTGTTTTTATTATAATATTTGTATATAGCTTTTATGTTTTTTGGTCTATTTCTACACTGCCCAGAATTTCTCTATGAGGGGGATGGGCGGTCTCTAAATATGATGAATGAATGAATGAATGAATGAATGAATGAATGAATGAATGAATGAATGAATGAAAATCTTGATTCCCTCTTCTTTGGGCCAACTTATTACAAGATATTTTCTCTGCCCGTATCACCAAAATTCTCCCGTCTTCTTTGTTCATTCTTGAATGCTTGAGTGATGTTCCTGAGAGGCTGAATTTGTCTAACCCAGCATTCTTTGAAATTTTTGAAACTTGGCAACTTTTAGATGTGTGGAACTCCCCAAATTCCCCAGCTAGCATTTCAATTGATTCTCTAATCCTCTTTTCTCTCCTTCCTTATTCCCCAGTTTTCCTTGATCTATGCGTTTGCTTCAAAGGTTGCCTCTCTTTCCCAAACTTGCCCTTCTCTCAGTCTCTTGCTCTGGTTCCGGCGTACCCATTTTTTCAGAAACTAAGAAGAAAAGACTGCATTGGGATTGATTTCCAGTGCTGCACCCAGCAGTCATCATTTCTTGACCTTCTCATCAAGTGAACTCTGAGATCAGTCAATTGTAATTTATTCAACAAACTCTGTTTACCAAGCCATGATAAGTACATAAGTTAATAACCACAACAAGCCAGAATGGACAAGAATTCTGTCTATTTCAGAGGTCTTAAAAATTGGCAACTTTAAGACTTGTGGACTTCAACTCCCAGAATTCTCCAGCCAGCTATGCTAGCTGGAGAATTCTGGGAGTTGAAGTCCACAAGTCTTAAAGTTGCCAAATTTGAAGACCTCTGGTCTATTTGGTCTCTTCCTGTTCAGCTTTTCTTGCTTTTTGGCTTATGATTTTGGCCTGTAAAGAGCAACCATTTGATCCAGAGAATTAGGAGGGGGGGGGGGGGGAGAAACACTTTTATTTGTGGACTAGCCTGGAGAGAAAATGCAGTCCCAATCTTGAAATGACCCTTATTTATTGACAGTTTTTAATTAGATAGACTAGGCTATTGGTACCCAGTGGGGAGGAAGATAAGAAAAGGTTATGTGTATCACTCATTGTAAACTCTAATGTTGAAAAAGACAAAGAGAGAAGGAGGGTATATATGAAAAGGGATCAAGTGGGGTAAAAAAAAAACTGAGTGAGATTAAAATTAGTCAGAAATATATATATATACATGACTCTGTTTTCTGGCTGGATCAGAAAATGCCTGCTGTGTGAGGGGGTTCAGAACTTCATTAAATTGTAATCTGTGTACACAACACTAGTACTGTGCACACAAACATTGCGAAACAAAATAAATAACTTTTCAAGAATGAACGGAGCTGGCAGAAGTTGGTTAATTAATTAGAACCAAGGAGAAAGCTGTCAGGCATCCGCTGAAGAAGAAGAAGAAGAAGCAATAAAATAAATGCAAAAGTGGCCCTAAGGCTTTGCCACTACACGTTGGCTTTGCTTCCGTGGCTTCTTTAGAGATGATCTTGATGGAAATAGGCAAGAACTGTTGCCAGGCAAAATGGCTGAAGCTTTTGTTTTTAAGTCCAGAGCACTGAGGTAATGTTCAAAAGTAGATCAGGCAGGCCGGATCCTTAACGACCAGTATGTTTGTTGAACAATCACTGAAAAAAAAAATCATAAAATTGGACTGGAAATGTGACATTCAGTTTTACAACTGGTATGAATAGTCATGGGTAGGCTCCATTATGATCATAACTTGAGCATTATATGTATTCAATAATAATTTAATAAGACAGGGACAACATCGTTTCCAGGCAGAGGTCTTCTGGTTGGTTTCCAGAAGATCCCATGTTGGTTTTTGATTTCTTTATTTAAAAGAAATCAAAGAATCAGGGATGGGAAGGGTGATTATATCATGTCCTGAAGATTTACTATTAGTAAGAGTGGTTGACACTCAAATAGATGGGCACACAGCAGAGGTGGGTTCCTGCCATTTTGGATCGGTTCTGTAGAACTAGTAGTAACTTGGCAGCTGGGCCGCTGGAACTGGCAGCAACCCAGGCCTGCCACGCCCCCGAGCCGGTTCTTTTGGTGGTGCTATAGGCGCCACCATCTTGTTTTTTGCTTCTGCGCATGTGCAGAAGCTTTGTTTTAGTACTGTGCATGTACAAGCACTTGCGCGTTGCGTCCCTGAGTGAACTGGCAGTAAAGAAATCCGGAACCCACCCCTGGCACAAAGCCTGATTTGGTCCATCTCTGCTGCTAAAATGACTAATTATTAGAGATCTCTGTCATGTTTACTATTCGTTCCAACAGAGACATTTCTGTGGCTTTACACTTGATAAGACTTTTTATGGGCTTCGTACGTCTCGCTACTTCATTTGTATTGCAATTGTTATTGTTGTTGTTGTTAGTTGTGAAGTCGTGTCCGACCCATCGCTACCCCATGGACAACATTCCTCCAGGCCTTCCTGTTCTCTCCATCCTCTGGAGTCCATTTAAGCTCACGCCTACTGCTTCAGTGACTCCATCCATCCACCTCATTTTCTGTCGTCCCTTTCTTCTTTTGCCCTCAATCTTTCCCAGCATTAGGGTCTTCTCCAGTGAGACCTTCCTTCTCATTAGGTGGCCAAAGTATTTGAGTTTCATCTTCAGGATCTGGCCTTCTAAAGAGCAGTCAGGGTTGATCTCCTCTAGGACTGACCTGTTTGATCTCCTTCCAGTCCAAGGGACTCGCAGGAGTCTTCTCCAGCACCATAGTTGTTCAAAGGCCTCAATTCTTTGGCATTCAGCCTTTCTTATGGTCCAACATTCACAGCCATACATTGCAACTGGGAAAACCATAGCCTCGACTATACACACTTTTGTTGGCAGGGTGATGTCTCTGCTAATGTATTGCAATAGTTTCAGTAAAAAAAATATTTTTCTGCAGTCCAGAAATTATGTTTTATTTCATGCTGGAGGTTGAGAAGAAAATTATATCTTGAAGTAAATGATAGTGAGTGTCCTGTGATAGAAACAATTGGAGGATCACTATGTCTTTCAGCTTGTATAATATTTGCCATGAAACTGGAAAATTTTTCATTACTGGCTGAGGCCTCAGGAATACGCTATGGGTAAAACACATACTGTCTGTTGCCTACACAACCTCCGTATTAATAGGATGGCAAATACTAACCTCTGGGTCAAATATAAAGTAGTAAATATATTTCTGAAAAGCTAGGTCAGGTTGGACTGGTTAGTACTTGGAGGGAATTCCACCAGCCAAGTTACTATATCTGGACTACATACTGCAACATGGCAGCAAGAAAAAAATTTTTTTTTAATCTTTCTGATTCCATCTACTGGTGTTCTGAATTTTTGCAACCCAGATACGGCATCCTAATACCAGAGAATTCCTAAAGGTGATCAAGAAACTGAGGGGAAACAATCTTGGTAAGGCCACACTTGGAATACTGCATTCAGTTTTGGTCGCCACGATGTAAAAGGGATGCTGAGACTCTGGAAAGATTGCAGAGAAGAGCAACAAAGATGATTAGGGGACTGGAGCAGTGGTGGGTTCCTACCAGTGTGGTCCACTCTATAGCACCGGTAGCAGCCTGCTGGTGATGTCACAGTACCGGTGCGGTCGGTTGCCAGTGCCTAGGCGCTGCCATTAAAAAAAAAATTTTATTTTTTTTTTTTAATTTTCTTCTGCGCATGCCCAGAAGCCGAGCTTCCGGCACTGTGCATGCGCTGCCTTCCTACCCCACAGTGAGTCCAAGCAGGGAAGGATGGCTGAGGGAGCGCGTGAGATGCTGAAAGAACGGGCGGCAGGAGCTATCTCCGTTCCCCCCTCCCTTCAGCAGTCCAAGAAGCCACGAACGTGCGATGCTGATCCCAGGCATTTTCGCACGTTCGAGGCTTCTCGAGCTGCTGAGGGGAGGGGGAACGGGCGGCAGGAGCCTAGGATCATCGAATGGGGAGAAGCATTCAGGCCGGACGGAGCCTCCTAGAAGAACCGCTGCCGCAGTCTTGCTGCTCCCGCTGCGGGGGGCTGCGTTGTGGGTGGGCAATGCCCCCCCACTTCTCCAGCCGCTGCCAAGCACCCGAGGCCCACGCCCACCCGGTCACATGGCTGGCAAGCCACACCCACAAAATATGCCACGCCCACAGAGTGGTAGTAAAAAAATTAGGAACCCGCCCCTGGACTGGAGGCTAAAACATATGAAGAACTGTTGCAGGAACTGGGTATGTCTAGTTTAATGAAAAGAAGGACCAGGGGAGACATGATAGCAGTCTTCCAATATCTCAGGGGCTGCCACAAAGAAGAGGGAGTCAAGCTATTCTCCAAAGCACCTGAGGGTTGGACAAGAAGCAATGGGTGGAAACTAATCAAGGAGAGAAGCAACTTAGAACTAAGGAGAAATTTCCTGACAGTTAGAACAATTAATCCGTGGAACAGCTTGCCTCCAGAAATTGTGAATGAATTTGAATTTATTAAAATTTCTATGCCGCCCAACTCCCAGGGGTACTCTGGGCGGCTCACAACAGTGCTCCAACACTGGAAGTTTTAAAGAAGATGTTGGATAACCATTTGTCTGAAGTAGTATAGGGTTTCCTGCCTAAGCAGAGGGTTGGACTAGAAGACCTCCAAGGTCCCTTCCAACTCTGTTGTTGTTGTTGTTGTTGTTAGGAATTGGCAAATGACATCTGTCCAGAAATTCATGAGTGAGTTCATTTGAATGCTACTTTACCTGAGATACAGATAAGATCATCCTACAACAAACCATATCATATTGTTACAAACAGTAACAAGAAAGAACAGCGATACAGGTAGTCCTCAGCTTACGACTGGAATTAAGCCCCAAATTTCTGTTGCTAAGTGAGACATTTGTTAAGTGAGATTTGCCCCAATGTATGAACTTTCTTGCCACAGTTGTTAAGTGAATCACTGGAGGTGTTAAGTTAGTAAATTAGTTAGTTAAGTTGTTAAATTAATCTGTATTCCCTATTAACTTTGTCAGAAAGTTGCAACAGGTGACCACCGGACCCCGGGACACTGCGACCATCATAAATATGAGTCAGTGGACAAGCATCTGCATTTTGATCACATGACCCTGGGGATGCCGCAATGGTTGTAAGTCGAGGACTACCTGTATTGAGGGGATGAGATTTGTGGAAGAGTTGTTGAGGGTGAAGATGAAAGGGAATGTGGTGGGAGACAAGAAGGTAAGTAGTTGAATACAAGTAATGAGTTATAGCAATAGCACTTAGACTTATATACTGCTTCACAGTGCATTTACAGCCTTCTCTAAGTGGTTTACAGAGTCAGAATATTGCCCCCCCCAACAATCTGGGTGCTCATTTTACCGACCTCGGAAGGACGGAAGGCAGAGTCAACCTTGAGCCCATGAGAATTGAACTGCCGAACTGCTGGCAGCCGGTGATCAGCAGAAGTAGCCTGCAATACTGCTTTCTAACCACTGTGCCACCGCGGCTATGCAGGTAGTACTCAATTTGCAATCACAATTGGGACCAGAATTACTGTTGCTAACCAAAATATAAGTGAGTTGCACCTGGTTTTACAGAAAAAATTTTTGGCCACAGTTGTTAAACACATCACTGTCATTTTTAAGTGAATCATGCGTTCTTTAAGCAAATCCAGTTTCTCCCATTGTCTTTGCTTGTCGTAAGTTGTATGGGAAAGTTGCTGTTGAGGTTATGTATTTATGAAATGAATATACACAACGGAATGTGACATTGCTTTTCGATACTATAGAGCCAATAAACAGAAGTCTTCAAAGTATTAAATATAATTTACTTAAATAAACTTGTAAAACTTCAAAACAAACAGTCCACGAAGAATCTTTCTTTAACTTATCTTCTTTTTTCAATAGAAAACAGATAGCTATTTAATATACAGACACAAAGTCACATTCTTAGCACTTAGCTATTCACTCAGCAAACTTCTTTTGGTAGCGTCTTAAATCTTCAAACAGATAAAGGAGCAATGAGTAGAAGCAATCTTTCAGTCACTAAGCACACAGCACACGGACGCACTGATGCCCACACAGCACACTGCACACAGCCCACTGACGCCCACACAGCACACGGCACACAGCCCACTGATGCCCAAATTACTCAAGCTAACCTATTCTCTTTTATAATTATCAGCAAGCCCACAATGCTTACAATTTAAAGCAATACCACCTTTTTATACAAGCATAGATTAGTGGTTTATTTATACATTAGTAACCCAATCAGTTTTAAACATAGTACTGACAGTTGCAACTGGTGATAACATGATCTTGGGTGGATACAATCATTGTAAACACACGCTGGTTGCCAATGCCCGAATTTTGAATCATATGACCATGGGGATGATGTAATGTGTGAGGACCGGTTGTAAGTCAATTTTTTTCCAGTGCTGTTGTAACTTTCAACGGTTGGTAATCGAATTGTTTATGAGTTGCAAGTCGAGGACTACCTGTAGTAGGTAAGCATGTTATTAAGGAAGACCATTGGAAAGCAACACTATAAGTGAGTATGACGGAAAAATGTTTTTCTGGAGGAAATGGAATAGAAGGAAGCATCAGCAGAAGATAACTAACGATGTCCCAAAGGTGCTTTTTCAAGAGGCAATTGGACTTTCTGGTTTTTCTTTTGAAGACGTTTCGCTTCTCATCGAAGAAGCTTCTTCAGCTCTGAAGAAGCTTCTTGGATGAGAAGCGAAACGTCTTCAGAAGTTGCCTCTTGAAAAAGCACCTTTGAGACAGGGGTGGGTTCTAACTTACCGCCGGTTCGCTTCCTCCCACACCACATGGCTGCGCAGATGCACACATGCGCGCATGCGCAGTGCTGAAAATTCGCAACCCCCCCAAAAAAGCTGAAAACAAGATGGTGGCGCATGCGCAGTGCCAGAAACTCGGCTTCTGCGCATGCGCAGAAGAAAAAAAACCATCAAAAAGTTTAAAAAAAAATTTCAAAAAAAAAATCCAAACAAAAGATGGCGGCGTCCACGGACCGGCACCGGCAGAACCGGCTCTGTGATGTCACCAGCGGTTTGCAACCAGTTATATAGAACCAGTGCAAACCGGGAGGAACCCACCTCTGCCTTGGGACCACCAGGACCTGGATGACTGAGAATCTCCATAGACATAACTAACAATGGATCAAAGATCTTAATCCTGTAAGATAAGGATGGTGGATGTAGAGGAGCAAATAACACAATTTATCAGGGCTATTACAATCAATATGGCACCTCTGTTTTTAGAATGGTCAAGGCCAAATGTTACTTTCTCTTGCTTCATGAATATTCTTTATCGGGTTTTTTTGTCTAGCTCTCTTCAATTTTGTTTCTGAACAAAAGGCTTGTCACCAACATAGATCAGGATATGTAGTTGCTATCTCATGAACAGTAGCATAATATTACAGCAACATCCTTGGATATTTCCACCAGTTCTCAGTTTTGTATATTCATTGTAAAATAGGAATATAATTATAGCTACTGCATATAGTTGTGAAGTGGCATGAGATAAAATTTATAAATCAGTTTTTTCCCGTGAATGATGATCAAACTAATCATAAGCAAACAAAGTTCTAACAATTTGCACTGTGTTAAAAATATAGAGGGATGTTACATGGTTGATTTATATTTTTATTTGGGGATTGATTATATGATACCAAGATAAGATATAAATATTAAAGTATATAAAGAAAATTACAGCTTGGCTATTGGAAAATGCTATTGCTGAGTTGTTAGATTTCTGCATTGGTCAGTGAACCATAATAACAAACTGAACTGAACTGAAATTTCAAGGCTGTATTTATCTATGTAAGTCTCTGTGAATACTATTCTCGTGCTGGAAGTTCCTAAGAAAGAAATTACTTTTATGCTATTTATGTGATTCAGCTTTCCCTACAGTTAGTTTTAACAATACATAGTCTTCCTCTCTTACAAATTACTTTTGCTATAGCTTTGGAATATGTTAATTTATTCCACCATAAAGCCTGGTGATTGTACTTCTAGGCATTTGGGTTAAAGATTTAAAGAGTAATTTAGTTACTCTCAAGATAAGTTGGAGGGGGGTGTCACATGCCCCCAATTCATTTGGGTGGGTGGGTCCAAAACGACTAAGGGCTTGGGGCCAGGGGTGAAATTCAAAATGTTTCCCTACTGGTTCTGTGGGCATGGCTTAGTGGGCGTGGCAGGGGAAGGATACTGCAAAATCTCTATTCCTACCCCACTCTGGGGCCAGCCAGAGGTGGTATTTGCCAGTTCTCCGAACTACTCAAAATTTCTGCTACCGGTTCTCCAGAACCTGTCAGAACCTGCTGAATGGTCAATGCCTGGAACACTTTACCTGACTCAGTAGTTTCTTCCCCAAACCCCAAAAACTTCAACCTCAGATTATCTACCATCGACCCCACCCCATTCCTAAGAGGTCGGTAAGGGGCGTGCATAAGCGCACAATCGTGCCTACCATTCTTGTCCTAATGTACCCATATATTCATACCTCTTTTACTCTTATTCATGCTTGTACTATTACATATATATTCAATCATGTTTTACTGTTTATACTTTGCTTATAATTATATATGCTTGACAAATAAACAAATACAAAATACAAAATACAAATTTCACCCCTGCCTGGGGCCTAATATTTCAGCCAGTTTTTTCCTAGGGTGAGTTAAGGGGAAATGGGCACCTTCCACATTGCATAGATTTAAGACAGAGATTTAAAACACTTGTTTTATTCCTTAGAAACCCTAAGTCCTGCCTTGATATGCCATACATTTTTTCTGATAGAAGTGGTACACTCCTGGTTTTGATTCTGCCCAAATTCAAATCTGCTATACAAGCCACTTGCCTCACAGTCTCCACACTGGATCACACCTTTCCCAATATCATACACAGGTCCAGACCGGTCCACAATGTGTTATGCACCAATGAGTTTACTAACTCATTGTTACTAAGTTATTAAATCATGACTTTCCTAACTTAGAGGTCTCTACCTGTGTTTTAGGTCACATTAACAATCTATTTGGCTTGATTTTGGCTTATTGTACTGAACAAACCATGATTTCTTAATCATGGGTTGCTGTTTAATGTGGAAGCTGCCAAGTTTTTCAGGAAGCACCAAGAAATTTTAAAAGGGTTTATGAAACCCTTGCCAGCTCACAAAAGACTACACATTTTCAGCAAACACATATATTCTTACCAGTCTTGTGAGATTTCAGACAAGAATGTCAAAGTCTTGCTGTGAAATTTGGCACTTAGATATTTATATTGCTTCAATTTGTAAATATATATTATTTGGACACCTCTTATATCAACCAGAAATGTTGGGAGCACCGCAAAACCTCCGGAAGTTCCTTGGCCAATCTCTGCTTTAGCATGCTGTGCCGATTTAACCATTTGTGATTAAGTAGTTAGATCTTCTATAGCTTTGCATGCTATGAACCAGGTTTACATAGAAACATTAGTAACAGATCTTTATGAAGTTCCACTAGTAGTTCTTGGTGATGGGCAGAAAAGCCTACTGATGTTTTCTGACCATGGTTCCACTTTGTGTGAGTAATATATATTGACACTTTTTTTCTCGCTGTGATAATTCACAGGAACAGTTCAGCACCTTTATTATCTATTAGTTAGAACTAATACAGACTGCCGGCAGGCTGCAGGGAAGCCGCTTTTAAGGGCTTCCCTGAAGCCTGCTAGTCACTGACAGGAATTTATTTCTCCCGCTGCTAGATTAGTCAATCAGTGGTGGCTATGCAAATAACTACTATGTCTGTCTGTACATAACACTTTTCCGCTCAGATATAGAAACTACTCCCCATATAGAAACTATTGAACCAATAAGGTTCATCATTTGCTCTGTCAATGGCCTTCTTCCTACAACAGCCTAATCAGGATTTATTGCTGAAGGAAGTCTTTTCTATCTCCTATACCATTTGAAGGAACTTCTTCTATACTGGAATTGTTCAGTAGACAGTCCATTTGTCAATGGGATGGTGAAAAGCCAGAAGATGGTTGCAATTCAGCCTTTCCTAATCTTCCCAAGGAGTTGACCAGGCTGCAGTACCCCTTACAAGAAAGACTATGCTTTCACTCAAGTTTCCTTGAACACGTGGCACATCTCAGTTTCCTTTTATGCCATCTGCCCTTTCATATTTGATTTTTCTCCTCCCCCCACCCCTTTGTAAAGGGAAAGTTCTAGCCAATAATTGCGGGCTTGTATATTCTATAATGATTAAACTCTGCAAAATAGAGAAGATCTTGCAACACTCTACACAGACAAAAGATAGACAGGATCCCAAACTGTTAAGTTGCTTAAAATGCTCCAGCCAACCTCACTTATTTTAACTTGTCAGAAAAATAAGAAACGTTCATGAAAAATATTACAATGGAGATGGTGCTGTTTTGTGTTGCATTTCATCTTCCCTTCCCTCTGCTGCACCCGAGATTCCTAAGTGTCTATGGAGATTCTCAGTCATCCTGGTCATGGTTGTCCCAAAGGTGCTTTTTCAAAAAGCAAGTGAACTTTCTTTGTTTTTCCTTGAAGACATTTCCCTTCTCATCTAAGAAGCTTCTTCAGTTCTGACATAATGGTGGAGAATGAGTTTATATTCCTTGCAGCAAAGCACCTTTGGGATTCCTAAGCTTGTCACAACAGCTACAATAGCTATAATCAGTTAGGACTGAACATTGAGATCAAAGTCCCAGATTTCACTGAAATAGCAGGAAGTGATGTGGCCAATACAGCTGTGGCTAATAAGTCTGTCATTGCCTCCTGATTTGACATAAGCCCCAGGACTGACTCCTAGACAGGATTCTTTCTTCTTATTTTTCAAGTTGAATTATAGGGGAAAGGAATGGGTTGGCATGCAAGCATCCTTATTTACAGATATTCATTTTGCAATTTTTGCTTTTAAAATAGTCTACTTCTCAACAACAGAATAGCGTAGACTTTTTAAAATGACTTTAGTTTCCAAGCAGCAACAGCAACAACAACAGCCAACTCTATTTTATTCCTATAATGATGATTTAAGCAACATCATTGGGTCTGCCTGTGGAGAACATTGGCCCATTAAACGATTGATAGTGTGTTTTTGTATAGAACTAGTAAGCTGACTGTAGCTAAAAGGATTTCAAAGATCAACCACATGTGGTCTGAAATCCAGAGATGGCATTTGCTACTCTACATCTCTAAATAATGCTTCCCTTTGGCCTAATCTGATTCCTGACAGTAATTCTTTTTTAGAACATGATCCTGGCTCAACAACCCTATTGACTTAAATGCATTGAGTGTTTTGGTAGATCAGAACTACCGGAAAGGATTCATAGATGAATGGATTTTATGTTGGGAATGGAGATTTCTGACATATTGAACAGTTTAGCATAGCAAGTTCATCTGGGCTCCTTATCCTGTAATAAACTGACTGTGAGTTCAGCCATCTGCCTGCCAAGAACTTAAAATTGGATTCAGTTTAATATTGATTATATATATATATATATATATATATATATATATATATATATATATATATATATATATATATATACACACATACATACATACATACATACATACATACATACATACATACATACATACATACATATATATATATATATATATATATATATATATATATATATATATATATATAAAGCTATAGCATGTATTCATGGCTGAAAAAAAATCTCAGAAAGAAGGATGAAATCAAGTTTGTGTGATTGTGTGTGTGTGTAATGGATTGTGCCTATGGACAGGGAAGTGGTGTGATGGACAACAATGAAGTGTTCCACTGGTCTCCCTCTAGGAAGGAGGGAGTACATTCAAGAAGGGGAGGGTGAGACAAGAGGCAGCACAGCCAAGAACTGGTTAGGAGACAGAGAGAGTTAGGATAGTAACTCCCTAGACCAGTGATGGCGAACCTTTTTAGGTTCGCGTGCCAAAAAGAGGGGGGGGCGCGCTAGTGCGCGCTTGCATACCCACACCCATTCCCTCCCCCCATGCATGCGCATAACACCCCCCATGCTGCCCCCTGCGCATGCGCACACACACACACACACACACCCGCGCAAAGGCCTTACCGGAGCCTGGGACGGTAAAAAATGACGAAACGGGCAAACTGGAAGTTCAGAAAAATGCACTTCCGGTTTGTCCTTTTCGTCATTTTTTGCATTCCGGGGCTTCAGGGAGCTTCCCTGAACCCTCCGGAGTGCAAAAAACAGCTCACCGGCAAACCGGAAGTGCGTTTTTCCACACTTCCGGTTTGCCGGTGGACAACGCTCGTGTGCCCTCCGCTATGGCTCCGCGTGCGACCTGTGGCACGCGTGCCATAGGTTCGCCACCACGGCCCTAGACTAGGTTTGTCCTTTGGAATGAGAAAAATGTCTACGGAGATTCTTTATCAACCAAGTCATAGTTATCCCAAAGGTGCTTTTTTCACTACAGATGGACTTTCTGGATTTATCTTTAAGACATTTCACTTCTCCTCCATGAAGCTTCTTCTGTTCTAACTAACTGGTGGGGAATGGAAAGGATTTATACTTTTTGCAGTCAGCCAGCTGTCAACCCTGAGGGTTATTGAAACCACCTGGAGGTTAATCAGTGTCCTCAGAGTCACCTGAATCTGAGTGCAAATGAATGTTGGAAGCATCTTGGGACTGCTGAAAGGACTGCGTGATAAACAGGAGTATCCCTCCCCCTCTGTTGAGAGAGGGTTGTTCAATTTAAACATAGATAATTTAATACCTCTATGCTAAAACAACATATCTTTGAGACATTGGAGTGAAAGTAGTATAGGTTTAGTCTGGCAAGATTCTGTCTATGTAGTGTGAACAATTAAGAACTGAGGCTGTCTGTTGTTAATACGCTGGGCCTGATAGTATGTATGTGTATGCATGATTTTTATGTGGCTTGTGGTATAGGAAACTACAACCCATTCAATACATTATGCATAAATATATACAGACATAAGGAAAAGTGTCATCCAGGAGTTGAATGACAGAAATGTCCCATATCTTGCCAATATTGTACAAATCACTTGGTGTTATTGCCACCTATATCATAAGCTACATCTATGTAGGATTGTTCCCTGTATCTATCCAAATGCATACACACTTTTTAATATTTGTTTCAATCATACTGTTACTGTTTTTATAAATAACTCAAGGCAGTGAATATACCTAACACTTCCTCCTCCTCTGATTTTCCCCACAAAACAACAACAATCTTGTGTGGTGGGTTGTGTTGTGAAAGAGAGACTGATCCAAAGTCACCCACACATGCCTAAGGTGAGTTTTCTGGTTTCTAACCTGGTGCCTCAACCACAAACAGGCTGCATACCCATTCCTCTGTTTCTTTTCTGGGTAAACTACTCTCTGTAGTTTTCTTGGCAAGTTTTTTTGACATGATTTGCTCGTGCCATCTCCCTGCTAGGGCTGAAAGAGAATCGCTGGCTCAAGGACCCCCAGATGGGCTGGTTTCTAGCCCAATGCTTTAATCATCACTCCAAACTGCCTCCCTCAGTATAAATACCAATTTACATATGGATGCTAATATATACATATTTACTGAAAGAAGAGAGACCTATAAATATAGGTTAAATGGCAGAAAATTAAGCAGCACATATTGAGACATTCTAAGCCTTAAAGCTCAGATGGTTTTGAAACAGGCATTTAATTTTCAACCCCAGAAAGCAAATAAAAACACAGAACAGGTCATAGGGGCATGAATTTAGGGAATGTAAGGAAAGGAACTTATATTTTAAACACTGGTCTTACCTGCAGAAAACATATGCACAGTTTCAAAATATTCAATATATGTACCTGGAGTCTGGATGGACCAGTGTTCCCAGTTTATAACAAACCCACAATAGTCAGGTTTATTGGGTGAACTGTATTCATTAGAGCCAGTTATTAATAATCTCCCAATGGGTTTCTTTTCCTGAAGAATGGTGTGCATTCACAATATTTCTCCCCCAGAAATATATAAGGAAGCATAACTTGAGGGTGTTTGTCTGAGATATGAAAGACCCAGGGGCTTAATTATCTTTGGATGAAAGTGAATTAAGAATATATGAGAGGCTGCCTTACGCTGAAAGCATTGATCCAGCTAGCCTGATGCTTTTTCTAGCTGGGGGTGGGTGGGTGCGTTTCTCCTTCCCAGCCTTTCTCACCAGGATATTTTGGTAGGATTGCATCTGTGTGAAAAACAGGGGAAAACAATTGCTTTGCTACTGAGCTATAGCCTGAAATCCATGCGATGTCTTTGCAGTATCAGGTCTTATTCAGTGACCCCTCTGATAAGGCCCTCTGCCTGCAGCCATTCACAGCAGGGGGTGGAGGGACCTTGCTTATTAACTCCAGCCTGCATTGCTCTTTGTGCAATGTTTGCAATAGCTCTCCGTGTTATTACTAATTCCCATCACGCAAGGAGAGGGATGGAGTCCCACAGAGGATTGATCCTCTGAGGACAAAATTAAAATATTGTAGAGGAAATTGGAAACTCAGAATTAAGTGAAATGAAACTGGGAAACTCAAGATCAGAGAAGAAAATTCTCCGTACCCCAGCATCAAGGGGTACTGGTGTTATAAGGAAATATCCTTTTAGGTTCAGTTCCAAGTGGGGAAAAAGACACTGGATTCATGAAGGTTGCTTGGAAGGAAGGTTTAATGGTGGACAGAAGCATGAGCCCCTGTACAGAAAAGGTAGCTTACATGGTTCCAGGTGTGGTGAAGAGAAAAAAGAGGAAGAGATATGCTGAGTTCCTGGTTTTTATAGTGTAAGTTGGGTCCCACCTCTTAGATTTCCTTTTCCTGTATAGAAATGTATCCCATTGGCTCTCAGACCCCCCCAGGGGCATGCTGGGGTGGCTCTTGGCTTTTGTCTAATCCAGCTTTGGCTGAATGAAAGGGCCTTGGGCAAATCCTATTGTGGTTTTGTTATGCAGAAGACTTTCAGCCAGGTGAGAGGAATGTGTGTGCTGGGCCCAGTCCTTAATGACCCATTTGCAAGGCGTGGGGGTTTTCCAAGAGGAGTCTTTTGTTTGTTTAAAAGCATGTTTCCAGATGTGTTCCACAGAATATTTTCTACCTTTTAATATCTCCTAGGATATCTCATTTCCTAGGAGAGGGGTGGGTGCTAACTTCCTACACTGGTACAGAGCAAATGAATCAATATGTCAAAGACTATATAAGGTATACTTTGGGTAAGTCTTTGGTTGACTGAGATCCAAAGACAAACAGCTGGTCTTTTGTAGGTTATGCAAGGAGAAGACAGAATAGTATAGTTGGAAGGGACCTTGGAGGTCTTCTAATCCATCTCCCTGCTCAAGCAGGAAAACTTATACCATTTCAGACAGACAGTTGTCCAATCTCTTCTTAAAAACCTCCAGTGTTGGAGTACCTACAACTTTTGAAGGCAAGTTGTTCCACTGATTAATTGTTCTAACTATTAGGAAATTTCTCCTTCCTAGTTCTAAGTTGGTTCTCTCCTTGATTAGTTTCCACCCATTGCTTCTTGTTGTGCCTTCGGGTACTTTGGAAAATAGGTTGACTCCCTCTTTTTTATGGCAGCCCCTTAGATACTGGAACACTGCTATTATATCACCTCTAGTTTTTCTTTCTATTTAGCGAGACATACCCAATTCTTGCAGCTGTGCTTCATATGTTTTATCCTCCACTCCTCTAATCATCTTTGTTGCTCTTCTATGCACTTTTTCTAGAGTCTCAACATCTTTTTTATATTGTGGTGACCAAAAGTGTATGTAATATTCCAAGTGTTGTCTTACCAATGCATTATGAAGTGATATTCTATCCATCCGTTAATGTAACCTAGGACTGCATTGGCTTTTTTGGCAGCTGCAGGACACTGCTGGCTCATATTTAAGTGATTGTCCACTGGGACTCCAAGATCCCTCTCACAGTTATTACTGTTGAGCCAATCCTTGATCTTAAGACCATCTTGTACACCAGCTTGGACCGTCATTAGACTGATTTCAAAATGGGTCTATTTATTAATGACTCTAGTACTGTCTTCTCCTCTTCCCCTCTTCTCTCCACCCAAGTATTTCTTTCAAAGAAGGGCCAAACCTCCATGTCCACAAGTTTGGGGTGTGATCTGCTACGCAACATGCTAACTTCCATGCTACTTATTTGATGAGGAACTCCATAATGTATTTTGAATTGGGGAAAGGGCATCTATTCTACCTCCACTGAGTTAAAATTCATTCTAATTGACCCCATTTATCAACCCTAGGAAGGCTTCACATCCGCCGATGCATTGATATGCCAATAGGCTTCTCTATTAGGGAAGTCCCCCAGCCCTTAATATCCTCATTGCTAACAAGAAAAATAGCTTTTCTTGAGGCTAGCTTGCCAGATGGACTTTGTGCCCATTTACCTTTGGCAGATAAACCTGGTTGCCATTTGTACTTGTCTTGAGACAAGCTGGCAGATAGATTTTTGTACTCATTTTGTCATTTCCAACCATTATTGCCGAAAAGTAAAAGCAAGGAGGATTATATTGGACATAAACAGGTCTATTCATTAGCTGTATAAATTGAATTGCAATTGAATGAGGGGCCTAAGCATGCTTAAATCTCAGAAATTATACAGGAGGGCTTTGAAGTGTTCTCCGATAATGCAAGGAGCCCTTGACTTACAACCACAATTGGAACCAGAATTTCCATTGCTAAGCAAGGCAGTTCTTAAGTGAGTCGTGCTCAATTTTACAGCCTTTTTGCCCTGATTGTTAAGTGAATCACTGCAGTTGTTAAGTGAACCATGCAATTGCTTGTCGGAAGCCAGCTGCGAAGGTTGCAAATGCTGTTCACATGATCCCAGGATAGCAAGAGCAATAGCACTTAAACTTATATACCGCTTCATAGTGCTTTACAGCCCTCTCTAAGCGGTTTACAGAGTTCAGCATATTGCCCCCAACAATCTGAGTCCTCATTTTACCGACCTCGGAAGGCTGGAAGGCTGAGTCAACTGGTGAGAATCAAACTGCCGAACTGCTGGCAACAGCCAGTCAGCAGAAGTAGCCTGTAGTATTGCACTCTAATCAAGCACCCAAATTCTAATCATATGACTATGGAGATGCTCTGATGGTTGTAAGTATGAGGACCAATTGTGAGTCACTTTTTCAGTGCGGTTATAACTTTGAACAATCGCTAAATGAATGGTTATTAATTGTGAACTATCTGTATCTATATCTCTATTTCCATAATACAGGAAGGGGCTATATAGTAGGAGAGGAACAGACTTTTGATCTGAATAATCTATTGTGTTAAAGCATGGATTATGGGCCAGGGGTGGGATTCAAAAATTTTAGCAATCAGTTTTCTGCCCAGTTGCTGGGTGGGTGTGGCCATGGTGGGGTGGCCTACATGGCCTCCTGCACCACGGCAGGGGGGGGGTTACCCTCCCCAGGCTCTGGAGGCTTTTCTCGAGACTCCAGGAGGGCGAAAATGGCATCCCCTGGGCTCCAGAGGTCCTCCGGAGGCCAGAAATGGGCCCGTTTCCAGATTTCCGGTACTTCCAGTAGGCCTGTTTTTCGCCCTCCCAGAGCCGCGGGCCCTGCACTTACCTAGGAATCCAAAACAGGCTGCGTGGAGACTCCTGGGAGGGGCGGGGTGGAGTGGGCAGGGTCAGCCAGTCCTTGCAACTACCGGTTCGGCGAACCAGATGTAAAATCAACATCCGGTTTGCCCGAACCGGTCTGAACTGGCTGAATCCCACCCCTGATTATGGCCTAAACCATGCAGATTTATGCATGGAATCATAAACTATGGTTTATAACATCATAGTGGCTGGATTAATACAATGTATTAAGATGCAAACAAGCAAACTGTTCCCTTCATGGGGCAGAGTTGAGAAGGAATCACCTGGCACCTAACTTTTCACCTCTTTTCTACTTTTGCATATATAAACGAATTGAGGCTGGAATGGGGACTGTTCATCCTAATTACCCATTGTATTGTTTCCAGTGGCTCTGGAAAATTCTGTTCCTTTTGATATCGAGATAGTGAGGTGAATATAAATGTAAATGTAGATATAAATAATGTAATTTTTTGCTCTCCTCTCCCCCTCCCCTCCCCTCCCCCCTCCCCTCCCCCCTCCCCTCCCCTCCCCTCTCCTCCCCTTCCCTCCCCTCTCCTCCCCTCCCCTCCCCTCCTCTTCTCTTCTCTTCTCTTCTCTTCTCTTCTCTTCTCTTCTCTTCTCATCTCATCTCTTCCCTCCCCTCCCCTCCCCTCCCCTCCCCTCCCCTCCCCTCTCCTCTCTGTCAGTTGTTCCGGATGACCAAGAATTTCCTTGCTTTGCAGAAATACTATTTAAGTCTTTACACTTACTTCAGAAGTGCCCTTTTGGGGTTGAGGGATCAAGGATGGAACAAAACTCAGAATGAAGTACAAAATCTGCTTTCATCAAATATGAGAAGCATCTTAATAGAATAACAATTAAGATCATTTGCACAACCTATAGATTCTTTAATCTAGTGAAATAAAAACTGACAACCTTCCAATTTTAGGTTTCTTCATTCTCCTCAGGAGAAATACTGTACTTTTAGATGATTGACATCAATCATTTTATCAGCTGTATTATTGATATATATTTTTAAATAAAGAAGATTGAGATGTAAACCTCTATGTTAACTGAAAATTGTTTATAAACTAAACCATGCACCCAGTGATAAATAGGCATGGCCTTAAAAACAGAACAATGAACTCAAAGAAGATTTAATAACTAGGCAACATTACCTGTTATAATAATAGTTATTACTGTCCCACTCAGAAAGAGTACTGAAAACATAGTGAAACCATTAGAATTGAACAATGGAAACAGCCTCCAAAATATATACTGTACTATCATTCTTGTTGTTCTTTCCCCTGTCAACATAGAAAAAGATCAATATATATATGCAAAGACAATTATTTCAAACCAATTTTATCAATTTTATCAATTTATCAGAGAATTCATAATTCTCTGATGCTTAATAAATCAACATGCAGCTACATTTTTGCTAACTGAACTGAACTGGCTTGTGTTCTGATACAGGGATCGACTGGGAGTGTCCTGACTACAAACTAAATTTGAAATAAATTCATGTTGTAGGAAGGCAATCAAACCCTCCCTGCCATTCTGTCTTCCCTCTATGTCTCTCATTCAACCCTCCTCGCCATTTCCAGGTTAAACCATTAACAATCTACATTGGACACAAAGGTAACAAACTTGACAAAGAGGTTAAAATTGGCAAAAGTCCATTCAGATAGACCACGGGTGTCAAACTCGCGGTGTCATGTTGCTGTCACATGATGTATTGTGACCAGAGGTGGCATTCTCTTACCTTCCCTACCGGTTTGCAAATGTGCGCGAGGCTACAAAATGAGCCTAAATAGGATGGCATAGTGCCGGGCCGCAGGTTGCTACTATTGGTTCACTCGAACCGCTACGAACCGGCAGAATACCACCTCTGATTGTGATGTTTCCCCCCCTTCACGGAGCTGGGGTGGGCGTGGCCTGCTTGTGATGCATCTGGCCCAAGGGCCGCCAGTTTGACACCCCTGAGATAGACAGTCTTCTTAGGATGCCAGAGATTCCACCCATTAATAAATAAAAGATCCCTCTTTCCCATGAGACTGCCACTTCTATATGTAATGTGAATTGAGCAAGAAATAATTGGAAAACTACAGCTCAGCAGGACATGTGACCCTAGAGTGCTCCCTTTTGGAGAACCGACCAATTACACTTTCTAAGAAGTCCTTTGATAAAAAAGCTAAAAAGGAAACAAAAAGACCAACATATTTCCTCACCAGCAGTCAACACCTAGATAATAGAATGGAATAGAATTCTTTATTGGCCAAGTGTGATTGGACACACAAGGAATTTGTCTTTGGTGTATTTGCTCTCAGTGTACATAAGGAGAATAAAATACATTCATCAAGAATAAAAAGATACAACACTTAGTGATAGTCAAGGTTACTAATAAGCTATCAAATCATACTAGGAAACAAATAAAAACAATATAAATTGAAAGATACAAGCAACATGGTTATAGTAATAAGTGGAAAAAGATAGATACTAGTAAGGAAGAGAATAATAATAGTAATACAGTCTTAGTAAATTATTTGGCAGTGTTGTAGGAATTAGCTGTTAAGCAGAGTGATGGCATTCGAGGGGAAATTGTCCTTGTGTCTAGTTGTTCTGGTGTGCAGTGCCCTATAGTGTCTTTTTGAGGGTAGAAGTTGAAACAGCTTGTGTCCAGGATGTGAGGGGTCTGTAGATATTTTCACAGCCCTCTTTTTGACTTGTGCAGTATACAGGTCCTCAATGGAAGGCAGGTTGGTAGCAATTGTTTTTTCTTCAGTTCTAATTATCCTCTGGAATCTGTGTCTGTCTTGTTGGGTTGCAGAGCCAAACCAGACAGTTATAGAGGTGCAGATAACAGACTCAATAATTCCTCTGTAGAACTGTATCAGCAGCTCCTTGGGCAGTTTGAGCTTTTTGAGTTTGCGCAGAAAGAGCTTTTTTGATGACGTTTTTGATGTCAGGTGTCCATTTTAAGTCTTGAGATATGATAGAATATGATAGATAAGCAAGGATTAATATCAGACCAACACCAAACAGTATCCTGGCTCAGAACAAACCAGATTTCCTTCTAACAATGTAATTTCCCAACCAATATAAAGTGTAAACCCAGTTTAGATCGGGTATGTATCATGTGCTGAGCATGGTTCCCTTAAGAATAATTTAATGAGCCACAAGTGGTGGGATTTGCATGGCACATTATATCCCGCTCCCCAGCATGGTAAACAAAATAAATAGAACAGAACAGAACAGAACAGAACAGAACAGAATAGAATTCTTTATTGACCAAGTGTGATTTGACACACAAGGAATTTGTCTTTGGTGCATATGCTCTCAGTGTTCATAAAAGAAAAGATACATTTGTCAAGAATCATGAGGTACAACACTTAATGATTGTCATAGGGTACAAATAAGCAATCAGGAAACAATCAATATTGATATAAATTGTAAGGATACAAGCAACAAGTTATAAGCGGGAGGAGATGGGTGATGGGAATGATGAGAAGATTAATAGTAGTGCAGACTAAGTAAATAGTTTGACAGTGTTGAGGGAATTATTTGTTTAGCAGAGTGATGGCATTCGGGGGAAAAACTGTCCTTGTGTCTAGTTGTTCTAGTGTGCAGTGCTCTATAGCGTCGTTTTGAGGGTAGGAGTTGAAACAATTTACGTCCAGGATGCGAGGGGTCAGTAAATATTTTCATGACCCCCTTTTTGACTCATGCAGTGTATAGGTCCTCAATGGAAGGCATCCATCTCCCTTGGTGCTTGCGGGGTTCTTGGCTTCACCTTTTTCTGTTGTTGTTTGTTTTTGTTAGACTGTTTTAGGGGAAAAAATGAAAAACAGGATGGTAAGAGTCTGCAAAGCAAATTTCCAGCCCAAAACAGAAGATACATTTCCAACAATGCTTCTGGATCCCACAGGAGCTTCCTGAAATCACAGAAAAAAGAAATGGTGAACAGCTGCAGCCCAAGGCTGGAAATGTGACCAGCTTGCAAAGGAAGGCTGAGATGATAAGGAGTACCTTCACAGACAAGCAGCCTTCCAGGTTTGCCTCATCATCAATGGGCTCTTGTCTCTGGCCATGTAAGCAGTGGTGGGTTGCTACCGGTTCACCCCGGATCGGGCGAACCGGTAGCGGTGGTGGGAGGCTCTCCCCACTTGCCCGGATGTCTCTGCGCATGCACAGAAGCACCCCGCGCATGCACATGCTCTCCCAATAGCAAACCGGTAGCGGCGGAATTTGAAACCCACTACTGCATGTAAGATGCCTCTCCCATGCTCTGGGAATTCCAGATGTGGCCAACAATCCCCAAAGGTTGTGGATTCCTGCAATGGCTTACTAACATCTGGGTTCACAGTCTTAACCACTCCCTTAGAGTATAGCTTGCCAAGCAAACAAGATGTCAATGGAGATTCTCAGTCATCCAGATCATGGTTTTCCCAAAGGTGCTTTCTTTCAAAAGGTAATTGGACTTTCTTTTTTGCTAGAAGATGTTTTGCTTCTCATCCAAGAAGCATTTTCAGTTCTGATTGAATGGTGGATAATGGAACATTTTATATTTGTTAGATTTGCTCGTAAATGAAGAGGCGAGTCACATGAACAGTTCAGCACCTTTATTGTCTATTAGTTAGAACTAATACGGACTGCCGGCAGGCTGCAGGGAAGCCACTTTTAAGGGCTTCCCTGAAGCCGGCTAGCCACTGACAGGAGTTTATTTCTCCCGCTGCTAGATTAGCCAATCAGCGGCGGCTATGCAAATAACTACTACGTCTGTCCATATGTAACAATATTCCTTGCAGTCATGTTGGTCATTAACCCTTTTTCTGACAGTCATTGAGGCACAGATAAACCTCCAAGTGTCCTCAACAACTCTCTGAAAGAGGACTAACGACCTGATGACTGCAAGGAATATAAATCATTCCATTCTCCATCATTCAGTCAGAACTGAAGAAGCTTTTTGGATGAGAAGCAAAATGTCTTGTAGCAAAATAAGAAAGTCCAGTTGCCTTTTGAAGGAAAGGCCTTTGGGACAAGCAAGATTTTTTCTTATTCTGATGGCCCCAAGACCTTGTGGGCATCTCATGATGGGAAAGACTTTTTTCTGTTTGAGATCCAACAATGTCTACTGGAGTTAAAAAAAAAATACTGAGGTGGAGGCAGAAATAGGTTAAGGCACCATTCTCTATGTTTAGAGTAAAGACCTTGGGAATACAGAAGAGGCAGCAAGATAGTTAAGGGAGGAAACATGGTTTTTTTCAGGAGATGTTTCCATTTACCCTGTTTTTGAAATGTCGGAATGTCTTTAGATCTTTGAAAACAAGGGATAGAGCACTGGCTTGTCTTAAACACAGGACATAATTAATGTCTACTAGAACAGCAAGATTGTTTCTTGAAGTGTTCATATGTCTTCATGGAAATCTTTAGTTTGATTGTGGTTATCCAAGATAATATTTGTGGTTATGCTAACAGAAGGAAACAAGGAAGGAAGGAAACAAAGAAGGAAACAAGGAAACAAGGAAGGAAGGAAGGAAGGATATTTTGTTATCCTAGATTATATGTATGATTATATTAGCAGAAGGTAGACCAGAAAAGGGAGAGAAATATGGATTGGCTACAAAAAGGTTGATTATACCTTCAGTTATTTATAACAAGGACATTTTTTCCAGACTCAAGTTGCACCGAAGCGCGGTAGATTATGTCCCATCTGAAAGACAAATATATCAAGATAGTTGACCTATTTTTGTATTAGCTTTTCCCATATGACCAAAATACTTGACTTAACCAATCTTTATTTTCATTTATCAGTGTCTCAAAACATTAAATGTGATTCCTGGAAGAGCTCAGTTTTGATTCACTCTTTTCCCTTGCCTTGTTTCAGCCACTTACCATTTAATGTAAAATCGTTGCTCTATTAAAAAAAAAAACCAGAAAGAGAAGAAAATTCATCTACGCCGAAAAGCGCAGAATAGTAATAAGGCTCTTTCTACAAATTAATAATCTCGGTAATAACGACTATCTCCCAAGTAAGTTATGAAATGAAATGTGTACGTACTAATGTGGTCTCGACAACCTTGCACGTAAATGTAGACATTTCTTTTCTTTTTTGGCATTTAATTGAATTAAGGTATAAACAAAGCAAATAAGCCAGTGATAGGAACACAAGAGAAAAGTATGCTTAAAGCTCATTGAGATCAATGCAGTTAGAGCACACAGTTAAATCCTGAGGTCACAGCTATTGAGTTTTCAGGGCAAATCTATTGTTGAAATAGACCTGATGAGCGAGGACAATATCACTGTGTCGTTCTACAGCATTGGTAGAACTTAATGAGAACATAGGAGAATGGATTGATAGAAATGTTGTGTTATTGTTGGGTTGTCAGTGGCTTGTGCTGCATCAGCTGCACTCCATTTCCACACCCAATTTAAAGATCTGGTTGTACTCTATCAATCCCTAAATGGCTAGAGAAGAGCTACTTTATTTTTTATTCATGTTTTATTCATTGAGGCCTTTTTACACCCGATGGGCATCCGGATGACCAATCTTTCCCCTTACACAGGCTGTCTGGTCTAACAATGAAGATAAAACAAGAGCTTGAGTTTAGTTGATAAATTTCTAATAATTTAAAGTTTCGGGCTGCTGCTGCAGTTGGTACATTGCAACTTTGCAAGTTACAGAGATTGCAGAGAACCAACAGCCAATCACAGCTTGGGTTATTATTTAGTTAGGTAGTTCCAGCCAGGTTTACCTCATTTCCTTGTTTTTATATCTAAATCCAAATTGCTTTTTTCTCCTAAAAATGAAAGTATTTCAAGTGTTCCTCGGTGTGGCAAGCCACCAAACTCTAATTATGTTGACAGGTAGTCCTCAGGTTATGACCTTGGTGGACCAAGGGAGTCATAGAATGGATCCCACTTGATAAAAAACAGTATATATACACTGTATTAAGAATTGTCCTAAAAATGCGAGTTCCAGGTATAGTTATAGTTTTAGCTATAATTTAAATTTTACTTTAAAATTTAAACTTTAAATTTTAAACTTTCTGGAGATCGTGATGGCTATCGCTTCTTTATCTATATACTCTCTCTCTCTCTCTCTCTCTCTCTCTCTGTTTGTGTGTGTGTGTGTGTGTGTGTGTGTGTGTGTGTGTGTGTGTATGTATATATATATATATATATATATATATATATATATATATATATATATATATATATATATATATATATATATATATATATATATATATATATATGCATATGCATATGCATATGCATATGCATAAACACACATGTATATATTATGTATACATAAACACACACACATTTAGATCATTATTCAAAAAATCATGCTTCAAGGAGCTTAGTATTGCCAGCATGTCTAGCCATAGATTATATCTATTTTTTTCATTTATTTACTTATTTGCATCCTTTATGTATGTATGGTTGACTTTACAGTTTACTTGAGGCTACACTATGGACAATGCAACATTTCTATCAAATCATGAGTATGCAGATAAGATAGATCAAGTGATCCAATGCCTCCTGAAATTTCTACAGCTCCTCCTCCTCCTCCTCCTCCTCCTCCTCCTCCTCCTCCTCCTCCTCCTCCTCCTCCTTCTTCATTTTCTTCTTCTTCTTGGTCTGACACTTCCAGAAACAGTGTTACTTTATCTCCACTTTACACATTCCACTGGAGTGCTCTCACTGTTCTCTACAGAATTAAGAAGCTTTCCACAAGTGCCAGCCAATTTGACATGACATATTTACAGCACACACGAGATGAGCTTTAATTTACAGGAAGTCTTTACAAATGGAAAACTTTGCTAAACCCTTTTTAATGAATGGATATCTTGTCACGGCATTCTGTGGTTTAAAGCTAATGTTTGGCTTCTTTGATAAATGAAACATCTCATGATTAGGCTTCTAGTAATGTTTCATGATATAGAATGTATTCCCCCCCCTCATTCTTTGTTGGTTCATGAAAGAGATCCATGATGGAAATCAGTATAAAGGGTAAAAATAAGATGGATGAAAAAAGTAATAATCCTACAAAGGGCAAAGAAAAGGTAAGAATTTAAGACATCGTATTTATTACCAAAACATGTGAATGATAATGGTAGACACTGAGGTTAGCAGATGCTTTCCCTGAATAAGGATATTAATATTTTTAATTAAATACACATGGAAAATTAAATCATTTAGAAAATAATCACCTCCCGAATGTAGTGAAACTTGGAAGGTTGAGATGTAATTTAATCTCATATTAAGCTATGCTTTAGCTATGCTGGTGGAATCAAAGATCTGAGTTAATATGTAACCCTGAACTTTAAACAAGTGTTGATTAATCACATCGCTTTAAACCAAGATTGATTAACAATGGCCAGAATTGATACCACCCTTTTTTCCAGTCACAGAATAGGCCATTGGATCTTCAAAGATGCCAACTACCAAATAATTAGACCATGGCCTATTAATGTGGATATCCACCACCATTGGACTGATGCTGGCTATGAAATCCTGCATCGGTTGCTGGCTGGGGAATTCTGGGAGTTGACCTCCACCTATCTTAAAATTGCCAAGTTTGAAAAACACTGCTTTAAAGCGATACCTTCTTTAAAGCTAAAGTGTCTCTTAAAGCAATGCTATTTTTTTTCAGGCTCATGAAGGAGCCCTGAAAAATGTTGGGCTGTTTTCATGAATAAGTTTAGTTTAGTTTAGTTTAGTTTAGTTTAATTAAATTTATATACCGCCCTTCTCCAGGGGACTCAGGGCGGTGAACAGCCAAGTAAAAAAACACAATATAAACATTAAAATACATTTAAAAGAAAATATTCAATGTGGCCCTAATTTAATACAATTAAAATTTAGTAAAATCTTAAAATTTTAAAAACCCCAAAAACTTTTTCACGCCAGCCCGGCTTGATAAAAATAATACATCTTGAGGGCACGGCGGAAGGTGGACAGGTCGTGAATGGTTCTTAAGTCTGGAGGGAGCTGATTCCAGAGGGTGGGTGCTCCCACAGAGAAGGCCCTCCCCCTGGGCGTCACCAGCCTACACTGCTTGGCTGATGGCACCCCGAGGAGGCCCTCTCTGTGGGAGCGCACTGGTCGATGGGAGGCAGTTTGTGGCAGCAGGCGGTCTCGGAGATACCTAGGTCCAATGCCATGGAGCGCTTTAAAGGTAGTAACAAGCACCTTGAAGCGCACCCGGTAGACCACCGGAAGCCAGTGCAGCTCGCGCAGGAGGGGTGTTATATGGGAGCGCCAATTAGCCCCCGAAACCACCCGCGCGGCTGCATTCTGGATCAGTTGGAGCCTCCGGGTGCTCTTCATGGGGAGCTCCATGTAGAGAGCATTACAGTAGTCCAGACGCGACGTGACCAGGGCATGGGTGACTGTGCACAGGGAATCCCGATCCAGAAAGGGCCGCAACTGGCGTATCAGGCGGACCTGATAAAAGGCCGCCCTGGTCACAGCTGTCAGATGGTCCTCTAAGGACAGCTTTGGATCCAGGAGGACACCCAGATTGCGAGCCCTTTCGGCGGGGGCTAGAGACTCGCCCCCGATAGTCAGAGATGGAATCATCTGACTATATCGAGACGCTGGGAACCACAGCCACTCCGTCTTGGAAGGGTTGAGCCTGAGTCGGTTTCTCCCCATCCAGATCCGCACAGCTTCCAGGCACCGGGACATCACTTCAAGGGCATCATTGGGGTGGCCTGGGGTGGAAATAAGATGGAGGTGCTGCTCTCATATTAGCTGGGAGATTTTTTTTCTGAGTAACTTGCAGTACATGCACAATATAGATCAGGGATCTTCAACCTTAGCAGAGTGAACAGAAAGAATAAGTCTAACCAATGGTCAGCAGCAGAATCCTTTCATTTTGATACTGGACTGTAAAAAGAGAAATCAAGGACTTTTATAAGTTTTTTTTTAAAAAATATTCTGTTTATTTTTCCTTTCCGTGTTGACAACCAATCTTTGCAGGCACCTTGTAACATGGATATAAGTCAAAAAAATTTAAAAAAATATTTGAATATGGCTGGGGGTTGAGGAGATGGACAGATATGAATTGAAACCTTCATTTCTCAATAAAATGTTGTTTTGTGTGAAAACAATTATTCTCTGTGAACATTATGCACGCATAGAACATAGAATCATAGGACTGAAGTGGACCTTGGAGGTTTTCCAATCCAATCCCCTGCTCAAGGCAAGAAATTTTATACCATCCTGGTTAAACGGTTGTCCAGTCTATTTTTGAAAACCTCCAACAATGGAGCAAAACAACTCCAGGAGGCAATTGATTAATTGTTCTCACTGTCAGAAATTTTCCCCTAACTTCTAGGTTGGATCTCTCTTTAGACAAGCTTCCACCCATTACTTCTTTTCCTGCCCTCTGGTGTTTAGGAGAATAAATCAATCTCCTCTTCTCTGTGACAGCTCCTCAAGTACTAAAAGCCCCCCCCCCCCATGCTTCTCTTCGATAAGATAGACATGCCTAGTTCCCTCAACCGTTCATCATAAGATTTAGCCTCCAGACCCTTTATCATCTTTCTTGCTCTTCTCTGCATAGTTCCTAGGCTCTGAACATCTTTTTTTTTAATATTGTGGTATTGCAGATTGTGAACTATCACGTATATGTGCTCTGATTATGATTATGTGCCATCAAATCCCAAACAATCTTCAGTGACCATTTAGATTTTCCTCAGGATATTACCCAACTGCGGGCTATGTGCTCTTTTATCCGACCATGGAGCCGAGGTGGCGCAGTGGTTAAAAGCAGCACTGCAACCTGAACTGCTAGTTCAGTTGTTCAAATCTCACCGGCTCAAGGTTGACTCAGCCTTCCATCCTTCCGAGGTTGGTAAAATGAGGACCCAGATTGTTGAGGGCAATATGCTGAACTCTGTAAACCGCTTAGAGAGGGCTGTAAAGCACTATGAAGCGGTATATAAGTCTAAGTGCTATTGCTATTGCTATGTGCCGTGGTGGTACAATGGTTAGAATGCAGTATTGCAGGCTAACTCACTGCTCACTACCAGGAGTTTGATCCTGACTGGCTCAAGGTTGACTCAGCCTTTAATCCTTCTGAAGTCGGTAAAATGAGGACCCAAATTGTTGGGGGGTCATATACTGACTCTGTAAACTGCTTAGAAAAGGCAGGAAAACACTATGAAGTGGTATATAAGTCTAAGTGCTATTGCTATTGCTATTCCCTAACCAGCACCTCTTGACCAAGTTTTGCAGAGTCTTTCCAACATACCATTACATTAGAAAGAATGAGAACCCAAATCTCTCTGTTTTTTCAGAGTTGGGTCTGTAGGATTCTGGCTGAAAAAATCTGCACAAGCGCCAGATGGCAGGAAGGAATTAGGGGCTGTGATAACCAACTAAGATCACCATCTTGTGATCATTAATCTGTCTTTAATTAATTAATTACTGATCATCTGGATTTTGCAGCCTGATGACGCTCTTCACAGCCATAGAACGGATGTGAAATTTTTTTGAACTATCGTGTTCTGTTGCTCAGTACATTAGTCATTTCCGACTTATTAACATGAATATTTCTCCCATGTTTTATTCCTAAGGAATCCTTCCATCTGTTAAACACTAAAAAAAACACACCAAAAACCAGTTGCTTTGATAAATCCAAATTGCTAGTTTTTATTTCCTTCCTTGGAACTGTGACCACATTCTTGCATATGTCAGGTTCAGAACAAATATTTTTCTCCTTGGAAAAAGGGACAAAACAGTTCTGGGCATGCTGAGAAAGGACTGACAGATTTATCTTTAAAATCGTGGTCAGTAGTGACTCATTCCCTCCAAATCAGATTTTAATTTTAAAAAAAATCAAGTATATACTTTAAGTATAGTTTGTTAAGTAAATGAACAATTGGTTGGGTCGCATAAGACACTATTGTACATGAGGTTTGTGTAGCATGCCAAAAAGTAGTAGGTGGGTTTAGGCAAGAACTAAGTTTAATTTTACATTTAGTTAACATTAAATATGGTTAATATAATTATAGTCCTATGATTAATAACCTCCCTCTTCTGTTACATTAAAAATTAAGTTGGGAACTTGTAGAAGTCTTTGTGAGCCATTCCTAAGGTTTTGAAGTAGAAGGTGAACTAATTCTTTATGTTGGCCAGAGATTAGGAATCAGGATGCTGGGTTGGGAGAGAGGTTTGGTGTATGGTTAAGGCACCACTAAGAAACCAAGAAACTGTCATTTCTAGCCCTGCCTTAGGCACAAAGCCAGCCCATCCCTCTTTCTCAGCTTTGGGAAGCAGGCAATGGCAAACAACCACTGAAAATATTGCCAAGAAAACTAGCCCACACAAAATAAAACAAACAGACGAAACCCTGACTCGAAGAAATATGCATGTAAGCTAGGTTTACACAAGTCAAGTCAAAAGCATTCATTTCATACAGGCTGGCTACATTAACTCGGTTAACATAAGACTGCTTCTTGTACAAGCCTTGGGATAATTTCCAAGCTCCAGTGTCAACTTTGAGATGGACCAGGCCTGCCGCAGCCATCCTTCCATTTCTCAGCTGCCACGCAATATGGGGCGGGGGGAGAGTTTTGGAATTCAGACCAGACAATAACAACACATCGTCCCATGGGAACCAAGGTCATCTCAACAGATGCTGACCAGAGACTGAGAGGAGTTACCAGGGAAATGCCAGAACTCCTAATTGGACAGTGTGAGTCCCAGGGGTGAAATTCAGCAGGTTCTGGAGAACTGGTAGAGGAAATTTTGAGTAGTTCGGAGAACCAGCAAATACCACCTCTGGCTGGCCCCAGAGTGGGGTGGGAATGGAGATTTTGCAGTATCCTTCCCCTGCCACGCCCACCAAGCCATACCCACAGAACCGGTCGGGAAAATTTTTGAATTTCACCCCTGAGTGTGACCCATGACAATAGGGGGACGGAGCCATCTATTCTTTAATTATGTTGAAACCGTGGGAAATAGAGTTGGTTTTGTTTTCATATGTGCCGATATGAGGTACCCAATAAAACGGTTCTTTGAGAGAGTTGCAAGTCTCAGAATGCTGAATTGATTGGGTTCATTAGTCGGAACCTTGACATCAAGTTTTAAATTCCCTGCTATAGGCTTTAGGAATCACTGTGAGAATTGTTCGAAATGTCAGAGTAGACATTCCGACATTCTATTGCTATCATCACTGTACTCTATACTCATCAGGATCCATGCTGGTGCAGTGGTTAGAATGCAGTATTGCAGGCTAATTCTGCTGACTGCCAACTGCCAGCATTTCGGCAGTTCGATTCTCATAGGCTCACTGTTGACTCAGCCTTCCATCCTTCCGAGGTGGGTAAAATGAGGACCCAGATTGTTGGAGACAAACATGCTGACTCTGTAAACTGTTTAAAGAGGGCTATAAAGCAGGGGTGTCAAACTTGCGGTCCACGGGCCGGATGCGGCACATGCTGTCCCTGCCCCCACCCAGTTTAGCAAAGGGGGGGAAAGTCCCAATACGTCACATGGTAATGCTGTGACAATGCGAGTTTGACACCCCTGCTATAAAGCATTATGAAGCGGTATATAAGTGCTATTGCTATCTCTTTTTAGGCTTGATACAGGTAGTCCTCATACTTATAACCATTCATTTAGCAACTGTTCAAAGTTATAACAGCACTGAAAAAAGTGAGTTATGACTGGTCCCCACACTTATGACCATTGCAACATCCCCATGATCAAAGTTTTGGTGCTTTGCAACTAACATGTACTTAAAACGGTTGTAGCATCCCAGGGTCATGAGATCACCATTGCGACCTTCCTTTGCCGGCTTCCAACAAGCAAAGGCAATGGGGGTGGTGGATTTGCTTAATGACAGTGTGATCCACTTAACAACTGCAGTGATTTGCTTAATCATGGCAAAAAAAGTCATAAGTGGCCATGACTCACATAACAACCCCTTTTGCTTAACAACAGAAATCCTGGTCCCGGTTATGATCACATGTCAAAGACTACGTGAATGCATACACAATTTTACCTATGCACCTGTGACCTGTTGATAAAAGTAGGAGCATGCCAGCAGGACCATTTGGAGACAAACACACTATTAATTTCAGCCAGAGCATCTTGTTCTTTTAATTTTATGCTGGCCAACTTCCCCAGTCTAACCGTCCTCAGCTGTTCCAGATTTTAACAACTGTAATTCCTAGTCAGTTCCTCATCAACAGAGTCACAGAAATATCTGAAAAATACAGCTTGAAGCTTAACACCTCAGAAACCAAGATCATGGTTGTCAGCAAACAACTCATTAATTTACTACCAATAACTTCGGAAGGAATACCACTAGAAAAAATTGAAATGATCATGTAAAGGTAAAAGTTCTCCTCGCACATATGTGCTAGTTGTTTCCGGCTCTAGGGGGCGGTCCTCATCTCCGTTTCAAAGCCGAAGAGCCAGCGCTGTCCAAAGACGTCTCCGTGGTCATGTGACTGGCATGACTTAACGCCAAAGGCACACGGAACGCTGTTACCTTCCCACCAAAGGTGGTCCCTATTTTTCTACTTGCATTTTTAACGTGCTTTCGAACTGCTAGATTGGCAGAAGCTGGGACAAGTAACGGGAGCTCACCCCGTTACGCGGCGCTAGGGATTCGAACCGCCAAACTGCCGACCTTTCTGATCGACAAGCTCAGCGTCTTACCCACTGAGCCACCGCGTACCTCGGTTCTAATTTATATGAAAGCTAAAACATGACCATTGAAGTAAAAACAAGGATAGAGAAAGCTCAAACAGCACGCTTCAAAATGAAAAAGGTGTTCTGCAGTCACAACATAAGCCTAAGATTGAAAACCAGGCTTGTCAGATGCTACATCTTTTCTATCCTGCTCTACGGAGTGGAGAGTTGGTATCTGACAGAAAGTCACTTGAAGAGACTAGAAGCATTTGAAATGTGTATTTACAGGCGACTGTTACATATAAGCTGGGTTGACAAAATCAGGAATGAGGTGGTGATAAGCTGCCCGGGAAAGCCAAGGGAAATCAGGAAAACCATAAAAAAGTGAAAGTTAGAATATTTTGTACATGTGATGCGACATCCAGAAAAATACGGCATACCTCACTTAATCCTCCAAGGAAAGATTGAAGGTTCAGGCAGAAGAACAATATCCTGGCTTCAAAATCTAAGGGACTGGTTTGGACAAAACTCAACAGCACTTTTTCGTACGGCTGTTGATAAAAATAGGATTGCCAACATGATCGCCAATGTCCGATGACGGATATGGCACAAGAAGAAAGAAAAGAATTCCTAGTCAACATCACCTTTTCAGCACCAGCACACAACTAAAGGCCAAACCTCAGGAGGGCTCTGGAGCTTTTTAATCAACCAGTGTCATGGGAAATTCTCCTACATTTTCTAATTTAAACTATTGTCCATTTTATCGCTTCCATCTTGTTCATTGTATTTCCCCCCCCCCCAAAGCCTGTTTAATACTTCCATTTCATATTTATACATGTTTAATAAAAGATGGATCACTGAAGCCACAAAAAAATTACTCAGCTGTTATAAAATTAATTTGAACTCATTGACCTGTAAAGAGAGGAGTTTTCCCATCAAGGCTGTGGACTGGCTGGTGTAAACATCTCCCTTGTGGGTTTTCCAGCAGGCTGGAGGGGTGAAGTCAGCTGAGAAATAGCAGTGGTGGCATAATACTTGAGCTCTTGATTAACTTAATCCTGGTTGATTCAATTAACCCAGTTTTCAGAGTCCAGGCTACCCACCAAGCCATAAACTAACCATTTTGGCAGAGCTGATCCAACACAGGGAGCCACAAATTGTGTTTTAGAGTGAGACAATGTGAGACAGAAACCAGAAAGATATCATTTCTAATGAATGAAAGAAACGTGGCCTCTTTAATTTAATTAGAAATAAAATGGGAAGAAGGAAGGCACAAAAATAATAATAACTATCACTCTTTTTTGCCCAATAACTCTCCAGAACACAGCAAAAAATTGAGGTTTTCCAAGCATATCCTTCCCTCTCTCTGGAATTTAATTTTGAAGGAACCTGGGAAAAATGCCAAAACTTTCACAATGTTAACAGCAACTTACCTGACCACAATTTTAAGATAGCTATCTTCAAGTTGCCAACATTAAAGCCAGAGGAAACAATAGGAACCATGTTTTACCAAGGACAAAGATCCAAGCATAAAAAATAGATGAAATTAAAAGCCATACAGTGGGTGAGGCAAGAGCTTCAGAAGAGACCCTCCCTAGTTTCTTGAGCTGTAAAGGAGAGTGGGCAGGGAGGAAGAATTATACTTTTGGACTTGCAAGATTCTGTCAACATATCTTTACAATAATTAGCTCATCTGGCTCTTTTCTGTCTGATCTATTTGTTAAGGCTGACATCCATCTTGCAAATCTGAAAGTCCAATTCTCCCCCCTGAGAGAATTGGAGACTCAAGACCTCTGATGTTCTGCTTGAGTAGAGAAAATTAATCTCATCTTGAGAAGGGAGAGAAAACTTGTAAACCGTAAATGGGATGGAAATAAAATCAGAAATTCCTTCTTGTAGACTTTTTTCCCCCAACAGTCATCCATTGCAATCATGCATAAGTTTGTAATGCAGGAATGATTGTCCTCCCCTAAAACAGTCCAGTCCGTGGAGTTCTTGGTGGTCTCTGAGCTTGGTTGTTTGCTTGCAGATATTTCATTACCCAGCTGGGTACCATTATTAGTGTGTCTTGCCCAAACAACCAAGCTCAGAGAGCACCAAGAAAACCACAGTTCAACCCTGAGCTAACTTCTCTTCTGTGGGAACCACATATGGGGATCAAACACTCCAGATAGTCCAGTCTCTCTCAAAAAAGAAAGGACTGATGATAACACATAATTTTCTTGCTCTACTAATTTACTATCATGTCCTGAATGTGTATGTTTGTTAAGGATTACTTTTTCCTCCATAAATGCATTGCCTTGAAAATTTCAAGTGATGCCATTAATGTGATTTCCCCCATCATGTAAATATAATCCACCATCTAAGTCTGTTGTTGATCCTATATTCTCTTGTAATACATTAACAAATGATTATAACCCTAAATACTGCATGGTTGAAGAGATCAATTCTATTTAGCTCAGTGCCAGGAATTTAAGGGTCGTTTTTCATCCTTTTAGAAAATATAAACAAATTCTCCCATGAATTACTTCGAGAGGAAATTGTGGTATTTTGCTCCCACTGGAATGAGTTTTGACTGTATCTAAAATGATTTAGAATAAACTCACAGAATCTGATGGAGAGGTATAGTTTTTACTTCCTGTCTAGGGGGATGATCCAGGAGTCAAAGATACATTTATTTTGTTTTAAAATGTTTCATGGGCTTATGCTGATTTAAGACAGAGATAGAGGAGATAGATAGATAGATAGATAGATAGATAGATAGATAGATAGATAGATAGATAGATAGATAGATAGATAGATAGATAGATAGATAGATTATATATATATATATATATATATATATATATATATATATATATATATATATATATATATATATATATATATATATATATATATATATATATATATATGTCTTTGGGTATTCGTGTTTTCTCCCGCGTGAAATTGGAAGTGTCTTGGCGACGTTTCGATGAAGTCTCATTCATCATCTTCAGGCTGGTGTCTTCTGCTTCCTGCTTCTAGGAGCAATGGTATATATATATATATATATATAGATGATAGACAAGCAGACAGACAGACAGACAGACAGATAGATAGATAGACAGATAGATGATAGATGATAGATGATAGACAGACAGACAGATGATAGATGATAGATAGATAGATAGATAGATAGATAGATAGATAGATAGATAGATAGATGATAGATAGATGATAGATGATACAAGATACAAGATAGATAGATAGATGATAGACAGACAGACAGACAGACAGATGATAGATGATAGATGATAGACAGATAGATAGATAGATAGATAGATAGATAGATAGATAGATAGACAGACAGACAGACAGACAGACAGACAGACAGACAGACAGACAGACATGATAGATGATAGATACATATAGATAGATAGATAGATAGATAGATAGATAGATAGATAGATAGATAGATAGATGATAGATAGATAGATAGATAGATAGAGAGAGAGATGATAGATAGACAGACAGACAGACAGACAGACAGACAGACAGATAGACAGATAGATGATAGATAGATGATAGATGATAGACAGATAGATAGATTGATAGATAGATGATAGAATGATACAAGATACAAGATAGATAGATAGATAGATAGATAGATAGATAGATAGATAGATAGATAGATAGATGATAGATAGATAGATAGAGAGAGAGAGAGAGAGAGAGAGAGAGAGAGAGATGATAGATAGATAGACAGACAGACAGACAGACAGACAGACAGACAGATAGATGATAGATAGATGATAGATGATAGATGATAGACAGACAGACAGACAGACAGACAGACAGATAGATGATAGATGATAGATGATAGATAGATAGATAGATAGATAGATAGATAGATAGATAGATAGATAGATAGATAGATAGATAGATAGATAGGTGATAGGTGATAGGTGATAGGTGATCAGTGATAGATAGATAGATAGATAGATAGATAGATAGATAGATAGATAGATAGATAGATAGATAGATAGATAGATAGATAGTCTCATGACACTGGGAACATAGGAGGAATTTTACAGGTAAATAAGGAGACTGCATAGGTGCAACAGAAGCTGCCCTATTAATAGTACAGAAAATGTACATGAATAAATTTTGAAGAACACTTTAAAATTTATTCATGTACCCCAAGTTGCACCCCAAAGCCATCTGGTGCAACTTCCTTTTGATCTTGCAGATTTGTTTTTATTTTTGAAAATGCCTGAACTAGAAAACCATCCTGCCAACATGGCCAGCCAAACAGAATGGATTTTAGCTGACCTCCACATTCCTATCCATGAGTTTGACCTCTCTTCCTTCTTCTTAAGTTCATCCTTAATGAACCTGCATCGTTCTACCTTCAGGTCACTGCTGGATGTAATAGTCAAAAGCCTGACTTCATCTCTTGGGTGTTATTAGACTTAGTTCATTAATGCTTATAAGCAGTTTTAGGTCCTTAGGTGAAAGATGCTGCAATTGCATTCAGCATTAATAATTACAGCAAGCCCTGATGAAACACAGCAATAAGTAACTGCTGCTGCTGTTGTTGCCGCTTTGTGTGTATGTTGATGGGGGTGGGAGTAGATTTTTAGATGCATGCCCAATCCTGATCAGTTATAATGCTCTCTAACAGACAACCTTTGGATTAAACCATTGGTATAGATGGATTTATGGCGAAAAGGTATTTGGTTTGCTAGGAGTTGGCAATGATGTGAAGGCACATAATCAATCAATCAATCAATCAATCAATCAATCAATCAATCAATCCATGAATAGTTGTTTATTGGAATAAAAGTCCAAGTGCTATTTTTGAGTTCACAGGACAAGATCTGAAATGGGTAAAAAGACATGGTTTTAGAAGGGATAATTTAGTGAAGAAATAAAATGAGGAAAGGAAAAGGGAAAACAAGTGGTGTTTCATTGTAGTTCAACTGAACAGCAATATATTTGCAGATTGAAGATTCAACACTATAAAATGATAGAACTCTCTATAGGGATTTTCTCAGTTGTGCAATTCAGTTTAGGAAATCAACCCTCATAGGCGGCAGAGACTTTCTGTGGCATGAGGAGCAGACTAAAATTCAGCTGCCTGCTTTCAAAGAATAAAGCTCAATTTAAGCAGATTTTTCTCCTGAGCATCCACCCTTCTTAGAAACAACTCTATAACTCTGCGTGTTTGACAACTACAGGTAGCCCTTACAACAACAATTAGAACCAGAATTTCCATTGCTAAGCTACTGGGATGTTAATTGTTCCGCACACAATTTTATGACCCTTTTGCCACAGGTTGTTAAGCAAATCATGTGGTCTTTAAGCACATCTCGCTCTTCCCATTGGCTTTGCTTGTCAAAAGCCAGCTGGGAAGGTCACAAATGACAATCACATGACCCTGGGATGCTGCAACCATTGTAAACACATGTCAGTTGCCAAGAACCTGAATTTTGCAAAAGTCGTAAATCTGAGGATTAATCATAAGTCACTTTTTTCAGTGCCATTGTAACTTTGAAGTTTCCCTAAATAAATGGTTGCAAGTCGAGGACCCCCTGTACTTTTGAAGAGTCAGTCCTGGACTGGAATGCAAATGAAATTAATGTATTGTCTTTGATTCCCAAAAGAGTTATGTTTCTCCGATTTAAATTCTGCCATATGAGGGGGTAAACCATATGAGGGGGACTGAAGTTGGGAGTGAATATACTGTTGATGGCATTTCAACCTGATTGTAAAAATAACACATATCCAAAGAGCATAATTGGTAATGATAGTGTAAGAAGTAATCACGCACTCCCCTCTCCCACCGTCTTATACAATGAAATATTTTGGGGAATATTAAAAGAGGCAGGATATTATATTTCCCCAAAGGAGAAATGGAGAAACATGTTCTTAAAGGCAGAAAGCAACCCCAGTCTTTCTTAATAGCCTCCAGCAGATGCCTGAAATCTTTAGAGGTGGATATTTTGTGCCCATTAGGAAAGATTATTCACAGACAAAACACCTTCACCTCCAGCGATGGGATTAAAATTTATATCCCCCTCCACCCAAATTCTAAGAACAGGACATGACCCTTCAGGATATAATAGGATTAATTTAACTCACCACCATTAGAATAGCAAAAGACACAAAGCTCACTACATTGCACAATTCCTGCAGCGTTTCAGAAACTGTATAAAAATCCTTGCACCCAGCAAGCTATTTTGTCAGCTGTCCCAGAATCACATGCTCGTTCTGCTCATCAATAAATGAAATCCTTCTTTCCAATCAGCCTCCATTTTATTTCCAGCGTTTTTCTCCCAGCTTGGAACTGAACCAGATGGATTTTTCTTCCTACAATAGTATTACTAGATATTTAGTTTATGATGTTTAGCTGTAAAGCAGAACCAGAGGTAGGTTTCAGCAGGTTCTGACCAGTTCTGGAGAACCGGCAGCGGAAAATTTGAGTAGTTCGGAGAACTGGTAGTGGAAATTTTGAGTAGTTTGGAGAACCGGTAAATACCACCTCTGACTGACTCCGCCCCCATCTATTCTCTGCCTCCCGAGTCCCAGCTGATTGGGAGGAAATGGGGATTTTGCAGTATCCTTCCCCTGGAGTGGTGAGGGAATGGAGATTTTACAGTATCCTTCCCCTGCCACGCCCACCAAGCCACACCACGCCCACCAAGCCACGCCCACAGAACTGGTAGTAAAAAAAATTAATCCCAGCACTGAGCAGAACATAGCTTCTAGTTTATCCAGTTTTTGGTGACACTTGGACTTATGCTTGTATTAAATACGAATAATAAAATGCTGGATCTTTGCAACTTCTTCTTACCTAATAAGAAGTCCTCAGGGTTACCGAACTCCTATTTATACTCATAGCTATAATCTTCCAACTTTCCCATTTATACACACTGTATGAATTTGAAGGATACCATTTAAGGCTTTGTGCAGCCTATATTTTGCATCTCTGTCCTTTTGCGTGTTCTTTCTTTCTTTCTTTCTTTCTTTCTTTTTTCCTCCTATCCATCCACACATGGAGAACAGCTATATTTTAGACAGGTAAAATAATATGCTTGAAGAAGCAAATGATTTGATGATAAGTAATTTGAAAGCTAATTCTAGAAGGTCAAGGCACATGATCTTATTTTGGCTTATTAAGGCAGGAAGGGAGGAAACGTTTTGCCTGTACATGAAGTCTCTTTGCTGATCCTTCTTAAGAGCTGAAATCAGAGCAGGGAGTCCTTAATTAACCACAGCTTCCAATTTTGAGTAGCCAGTTCATTTTGGTTACTGGGCTTTGAAAAGGCTTAAAATGTTTAAACTAACTAAATTATTAGTTAGGATTACACTGAGATTTCCCAGTATGGACAAAACGAGAACAAAAAAAAAAATCATTTAAAAACAAGGCCCATGTACAATCAACAGCGACTTGATAGCATTTAATCATCAGTTTGCTTTAAAAAAAAATTGATGCACAGTGAAAAAGCTAAAGAGAAGATATCACACTCACTCACTCACACACACACCGATTATGAAAACTGGAGCTCTAATTTGCTAGCTTTCTCCTTATAACTTTAGGTTCAGGCTTAGTCAGTAGCAACAAGATGGCTAGAATATCCCAAGTTTCCATTAATCTTTTGCAAACTTCTCTTAATTAGCATGCCCCCTCATGTTTTACTTGGTGTTATTTTCATTTTAATAAATCGCCTTTCCCTCCGCTTGTTGATATCAATTTCCTTATCGGTCCCCCCACACCATATGTCTTGATGTCATTCTATTGCATCATGATGTTAGATATGTTTTTCAGCATGTGACAAATAGGAAGAACTCAATATGCTCAGTCACTGTTAGCTTGCTTAGATTTCCCCCATTAATTTTGTCCCTATGTTCTCAGTTTTGATTGTCTCCTCTACTTGAGGTTTGTGGGAGCTGGCTATGTAGACACATATGTCCAACTGTATCTATGTTACCTTTGATTTCTTCGTTAATGTATGTGGACAGTTCCAACTTGTTCTGGCGACATTTTCAGATAACTCTTTGTTTGTTATGAACCAGAAATTCAGACATGGAGAGGATCCTTTTTTATTTCGGTGTATTTCTTCTTCCCTTTTCCTCTTTCTGCCATTAGTTCATTTGTTGAAACAATTTATATGGCAGCCTGTCTCCCAAGGGGTTTTGTTTAAAATCCTAATAACATAATTCATAAAATCAATAATCATGACTAGGATCAAAAAATAATCATTTTTCATATCTTTAAGGCGAAACAACCAGATAATGGGGTTTGGCTAATTCCTATCTCAAATGCTTTTGGGAACATCCAGGTTTTTAATGCCTTGCAAATGGGCTGGTTCTCTAGAGCAGAGGTCTCCAACCTTGGCAACTTTACGAGGTGTGGACTTCAATTCCCAGAATTCCTCAGCCAGCCATGCTGGCTGAGGAATTCTGGGAGTTGAAGTCCACACCTCGTAAAGTTGCCAAGGTTGGAGACCTCTGCTCTAGAGGTCCACTGTCAAGCGTCTGTTCCTTGTGATCGCCTTCCTACCCAACTACAGTCCTCGACTTTGAGCCCAAATTTTTGGTTGCTAAGTGAAACATTCGTTAAGTGAATTTTGCCCCATTTTACGACTTTTCGTGCCACAGTTGTTAAGGGAATCACTGCAATTGTTAAGCTAGTAACAGAGTTGTTAAGTGAATCTGGCTTCCCCATTGACTTTGCTTGTCAGAAGGTTACAAAAGGGGATTATGTGACCCCGGAACACTGCAACCATCATAAATATGAGTCAGTTGCCAAGCAAACATCCAAATTTTTCCATAGGGATGCTGCAATGGTCATAAATATGAAAAACGGTCATAAGTCCCTTTTTTCAGTGCTGTTGTAACTTCGAATGGTCACTAAATGGACTGTTGTAAGTCCAGGACTACCTGTGGTGGGTTGAGAGTCCAAAATCATAGGAATCTGCTTTTGGAACTCTTTCCTTAATTTCCCCCTTATTCTTACAAGTTTTAATGAATTCTTGCGGCTGAATAGAGAGTTTTTACTACATCCATGTTTCCGTAGGAATCCTTTCTTCATATTAGAAGGGATGATAAGGGCGGGCATACTTGACTTCTCCTTCAGTGGGAATGAAAACAAAACAAAACTTGAGGAAGTAGGTAGAGGGGGAAGAGAAAAAAAGAAAGTCAAGAGATGATGGTCTCAATTTTTGCATATTATTGTCTCTGCTGAATGACATTTGCATTGCAAACCTACTGTTTTTAAAGGTTTTATTGATTTAAAGGTTTCTTTTTTCCAATGCTGGTTTAATTTAATTTAATTTAATTTAATTTAATTTAATTTAATTTAATTTAATTGGTGCAAAATGCAGCTGTGCGAGCTGTGGTGGGTGTACCCAGATGCACCCACGTAACACCGATCCTCTGCCAGCTGCATTGGCTGCCCATTAGTCTCCGGATCCAATTTAAGGTGTTGGTCGTTACCTTTAAAGCCCTACATGGCTCAGGGCCAGGTTACCTTCGGGACCGCATCCTGCCGCATACCTCCCTACGACCGGTTAGAGCCCACAGAGTTGGTCTCCTCCAGGTCCCATCGACCAAACAATGCCGGCTGGCGGGGCCAAGGGGGAGGGCCTTCTCTGTGGGAGCTCCCTCCCTGTGGAACCAGCTTCCCCCAGAGATCAGGACCATCCCCACCCTACTGGCCTTCCGGAAAGCGATAAAAACTTGGCTCTTCCGGCAGGCGGGGTGAAAGCGAGACCAAGTAGATTACATATGGGTCTCCCCCCTTGATTGTACATATGAGATACTCTTTTTAACTTTTGTATTTTGTATTTTTTAACTACTGTATTTTATATTGTATTTTATATTGTAATGGAATCTACATGTTGTGAGCCGCCCAGAGTCCTCAGGGAGTTGGGCGGCATAGAAATCCATTAAATTCAATGCTGGTTAAGTTCTCACAGGCCATACTTCTGAAGGAACACTGTTCAGCCATGTTTTTAAGATAATGAAAGAGACCCTGATACAGTTATCCAAAGTAAATGCCCATAATAAGTGGTTGAAAATTAGTATTTTAGAAGACATTCTTATAGGCAATTACATTCCCCTTGATTTCATAGAGAAAGCTTGCATTAGCGTGTTGTTTTTGATAGCACATTAAATCAGCAAGCAAATTCGCTATTTTGATTGAATTTGCATACAATAGTATTTAACTAATTTAGTATCAACTCTTTACTGTTTATTCTTTCTTTCTTTGTTTCTGTTTAAACACCCTATCTCAGGATGCGCTGTACAAAGGGCTGTCATATCAGCCTACAACCTTTGATATATAAGATCTTGTCTTTAAACAAAGGGACAGCTCATGTTTTATGATCCCCCAGTGAACAATACAACATCTTTCTGCCTTTGTAAACCAGCTTCCTTTTCTATGATCAATGAATATAAAGAGCTACAGAAGAGAAAAAACTTGGAGAGGAGAAAGGAATAGTACTACAAAGGAAGCTGCTTGCTATGACTTTAAGAGCTGAGGGATGACATATAAGATATATTTCAGAGTTCATTATGATCCATTGGACTGCTAGGCTCCACCCTGTTTGCTCCAAACCTTGTAATAAAAGGAAGGATACTAAAAAAAACACTATTCATACAGTTTTTGTTGATAATCCTTGATGCACAATATTTAAAAAAATATGGAAACTATTTAGGAAGAGCTGTTATTAGGCATCAGAATAAAAACATACTTATCACGTATTTTCATCCATTATGCATTTTATGTACCAGGCCACAAACAGACATTGGGAATATCAAGAATTCACACAAATGTTGTTATTTATCAGCAATCATAACCCTAGCAGGTCCAGTATATAGAGGCAGGAAGCTGAGATATAGGCCTTCAAACACTGAACAAAATGCATGCACTTCCTTTGTATCACAAAGGTGGGCTATTGATCATCCTAGCTTAGCATTGTAAACTTAGAATGGCAGTGATGATCTGCAGCAGGGGCGGGTTCCTAATTTTTTTACTACCACTCTGTGGGCGTGGCTTATTTTGTGGGTGTGGCTTGCTGGCCACGTGGCTGGGTGGGCGTGGCTTGCTGGCCACGTGGCTGGGTGGGCGTGGCTTGCTGGCCATGTGGCTGGGTGGGCGTGGCTTCTCGGACTGCTGAAGGGAGGGGAACTGAGATAGGTCCTGCCGCCCATTCCCCCTCCCCTCAGCAGCTCGAGAAGCCTCAAATGTGCGAAAATGCCTAGGATCATCACCACGCATTTGTGGCTTCTTGGACTGCTGAAGGGAGGGGAGGGGAGATAGCTCCTGCCGCTCGTTCTTTCAGTGTCTCACGCACTCCCTCAGCCATCCTCCCCTGCTTGGACTCACTATGGGGTAGGAAGGCAGTGCATGCACAGTGCCGGAAGCTCGGCTTCTGGGCATGCGCAGAAGAAAATTTAAAAAAAAATTATTATTTTTTAAAAAAATGGTGGCGCCCAGGCACCGGCAACCGACCGCACCAGTACTGTGATGTCACCAGTGGGCCGCTACCGGTGCTACAGAGTGGACCGCACCGGTAGGAACCCACCACTGATCTGCAGGCTCTTGAAGAAAGAAAACTTTCTACAGGGAGTCCTGGACTTTTAACCGTAACTGAGCTGGATTTACTGTTGTAAGATGTGCTTGTTGTTAAGCGGGTCATCATGTGATCAACCTGATTTTACAACATTTAGGGGGCAATTGTTAAGTGAATGCCAAGGTCTTTAAACGAACCGTTTGTCCGTAATGGGCATTTTTTGCTAGAAAGAGGAAGTAAATGTCTGGTTTTGGCAAAAAGTATAGTAAATATTTATTTATTTATTTATTTATTTATTTATTTATTTATTTGTTTGTTTGTTTGTTTATTTATTTATCTATCTATCTATCTATCTATTTATTTATTTATTTATTTATTTATTTATTTATTTATTTGTGAGATTTATATACCGCTTCACAGTGCAAGCACTCTCTAAGCGGTTTACACCAGTAAGCAATGTATATTTATATTGCCCCCAACAATCTGGGTCCTCATTTTACCTACCTCGGAAGGATGGAAGGCTGAGTCAACCTTGAGCCGGTGACATTTGAACCGCTGACCTGCGGATTACAGTCAGCTAAAGTGGCCTGCAGTGCTGCACTCTAACTGCTGCGCCACCTCGGCTCAGTCTAAATAGCAATAGCACTTAGACTTATATACTGCTTCATAGTGTTTTACAGCCCTCTCTAACTGGTTTACAGAGTTCAGCATATTGCCCCCAACAATTTGGGTGGGTCCTCATTTTACCCACCTCGGAAGAATGGAAGGCTGAGTCAACCTTGAGCCTGGTGAGATTTGAACTGCCAAATTGCAGGCAGCTGGCAGGCAGCAGAAATAGCCTGCAGTACTGCAGTCTAACCACTGCGCCACCGTGGCTGATAGTCATGTGACTATAAGATAGTGCAAATGGCCATAAATGAGGGCTGGTTGCTGAGTGTCAAAAATGGAACCACATGACTATGAGGTGGGGTGATGGCTGTCAGAATTTTGAACAAACTAAGCAACTGATCATAAGTCAAAGACCACCCGTGGTTCTACCAGTGTGGCATATGTTGGATTAAGATCAGAAAGAGCCAGATTCAAGTCCATCCTTACTCTCCAAGCTTATTATTGTCTTGGGCAAATTGCTATTTCTTAGAACAATTTCTACCACAGTTGTTCTGAGGTAAAAATGGAGGAGAGCTTACTAGTCGTACTGTGTGCATTGTTTGGAATTTCCTGAAGAAAAGGAGGAATGTTGATAATAATTTAGAATTTAAAAATCCACTTAGTGCTAAATGGTAGAACTCTTTATTTATTTAGCTGAATGTTGCACTGTCCTGTCACTGTTCATGTGATCACCATTTGTAACTTTCCTAGCCGGCTTCCGACAAGCAAAGTCAATGGGGGAAGCAAATGCGGTTAATAACCGCATGATTCACTTAACAATGGCAGTTATTCACTTAACTGTGGCAAAAAGGCCATAAAATGGGGAAAAACTCACTTAACAACAAATGTTTAAAAATCCCATCAAACAAATGTGAGAAGCGGTAGCAGCAGTGAATGTATCAATTTAAAATTTTAATATAGTAAATATTGATAGATATATAACCCATCCAAATGAAAGGGTTTTTTTGGGGGTCCTGCATAATTTTAAATCTGGGAAGGGGTCTTAAGAGTTTCTTCTTAAGAAACACTGGGCTAGATGATTGTTTGGGTGAAGATTAGATCCTTCTTCCCACATAATAGGTCCTATGCTTGGAATTTGTGAAAACAAAGGACAGCAACATTAGAAGATAATTAGGAATAGTTGATCAGTCTATTTGAACAGTAAGAATATCAAAGAGTCTTGTGGCACTTTAAAGACTAAAAATATGTATTACACTATCAAGTCTTCTCTTCCCTCTCAAAGGTTTCCCAGCAAACATTGTACCAGGCTGTGGCAGAAGGAGAAACTGGGATCATTTTATAATATTTTATTCCTCAGCTCCTTTTTCCTTTGATGTTGTGTCTTCTTAGTCTGAAAGGTAAAGAACGGGGATGCTTCTTTCTACTGATCTATAAACTGCACCAAGAGCAGTTGCAACTAAGGTATGAAAAATACATATTTTAAATAAATAAATAAGCTCAGGATATTTAATGTCAAATACCGGTAAATGTATGTAGGTTAGATTTCACTTCAACAGATGCATTAAATGTCACACACAGGAATGCATTTTGGGAAGGCCCCTCAGGTATTTGAAGACTGCTATCATGTCACCACTAGTCCTTCTAGACATAGCAAAGAAACTGAAACAACTTTGGTTGATCTTGTGGAGAATCTGTGGTGGAACTTGGAGGGAGGGAGTGTGACCCTTCTGGGCCTATAAGAACTCTCTGTGACATTTGGCACCATTGACCATGATATTCTTCTCAATCATCTCTAAGGGTTGGGTGTTGTTATACACCTTCCTTAGTGGGTAGTGGTGGGGAGGGGAGGGGAAATCATGTCCTTGACCACTTCTGTTTTAAGCTCAAACTTTTCTCCCTTTTTGTTTAACATCTACGCGAAACCATTGGAGGTCAGCTGTCAATTTGAGGAGATGCATCACTAGTCTGTGATACCTAGTTATATAGTTATTTGTTTTAAATTATATTCACAATGCCCCAGGGGCGGGTTCCTATTACCTGCCTACTGGTGCGCTGCGCGCGCATCATCACATTTTGCATGCATGCTCGCTACGTGCGTGCGTCCCCTTGTGTGATTTTGCTTCCGCGCATGTGCAGAAAGCAAAAAAATCACCAAAATCTCTCTTGCGTGCGCGTCCCCTTGCAAGATTTTGCTTCCATGCATGCGCAGGAAGCAAAAAAAGGCCAAAAATTTGAAAAAAGATGGCGCTGCACGATGGACCGGCGAAGACAGTACCGGAGCCGTCATGCGCAAATTGCGCAATCGGCGGGCCGCTACCAGGACGACAGAGTGGACCGCACCGGTAGGAACCCACCCCTGGAATGCCCTCTCAACTCATAAAGAAATGGAATAGGAGTACTTCTTTATTGATTAGCCATTAAGCCATTTCAGAATTCCTAACTCATAATGACAACGGGTACCAAACAAGTTTTAAAAAATCAATCCATTATAATAAAATAGGTAAAAGATGGAGATAGCCAAGGAGGAACACATACCTAACACATTAATACAGTTTCACTCTACATTATCCCACCTAACCCTGAACAAAAAAACCAACAACAACAGGACAGGAAGGTTAGATCAACTTGGATTCTAGAGGGCAGATGCCACAGCAGAAGACATATCTTCTAGCTCCCATCAGACGAACTTGCTTTAAAAATGAGACTTGGAGCATGTCTACTATGTCAGATCTCATCAGATGGGCAGAGACAATGAGAAACCAAAGTCATGAATGCTAACTCTATTTTTATTGTACGGTTTACAGTAAGAGAATTTGTATAGAAGGGCAAAGGTGAGTGTTATCTGTGTGATCTCTATGGAGATAATTTTCCTTTCTTTAGGGAAGGTCAGTTTAGCGTTAGAATTTACGCAGTCCTACATTCTGGATCAGATGCTGTACAATGTTTTCCCCCCAAGGAATATGCCAAAGATTTCAGGGTAGCTGCCAACTCAGAAAAAAGTAACCTTGGAAAGTCCTCCTTCCCCCATGGTCATGTTTCTCCAGAGACAGAGAAAGAAAAAAGAGGGAGGTTGTTGTGTTATAGAGGTCTTCCCTACACAAAGGTACGGAATAATGGATGCGTCCAAGAGAATAATTTAACTTTTTGAGAGGTTTCTGAGTTCCATAGCATGGATACCTTGATCATCACATAATTTAAAATTGTAGAAGGAGCTTAAGATCATTGTACCGCAACAGCAAACTCTGATTCTTGATTCTGAGAAGTACGGTAATCCCTTTTGGGATTAGTAAAATAATCACACCCGGCCATCAGTTGTTTTACACATTTCGTTTCAAACGACAGTGCTTGTGTATGCTCAGTATCTGAAGAGAGCCACAAATTGATCTCCCACATTAAACATATCCTAACCATTCATTGGCAAGAACACAAAACATTGGGGGGGGGGGGACCCATAGAAAGCAATAAGGAAAATTGCTCTTCCCTATGAATCCTGTATATATATGAACCATATAAATATCTTTGTAGGTGAGCCAAGGAAATGAGTGCAGATAGTCCTTGACTTATGACCACAATTGAGCCCAAAATTTCTGGGGCTAAGCGAGACATTTGTTATGTGAATTTTGCCCCATTTTATGACATTTCTTGCCACGATTGTTAAATTAATCACTGCAGCAACATGGCTTCCCCATTGACTTTGCTTGTCAGAAGGTCACAAAAGGTGATCACATGACCCTGGGACACTGCAACCGTCATAAGTATGAGCCAGGTGCTAAGCATCTAAATTTTGATCATGTGAACATGGGGATGCTGTAATGGTCTTAAGTGTGGAAAACAGTCATAAGTCAATTTCTTTAGTGCCAACATAACTTTGAACAGTCATTAAACAAACTGTTCTAAATTGAGAACTACCTGTACCTCATCAAATACCATGACTTCAACAATCTCCCCTCATTTCATCAACCTTAGCCTAGGCCAGGGGTGTCAAACTGGTGGCACATGGGCCAGATGTGTCATGCATAGGCCATGACCACCCCAGCTCCGCAAAGGCAAAAAAAAAGTTGTGATACACCACAATACATCACATATGCGATCGAGTTTGACACCCATGGCCTAGGCCCATGATGACGAACCTATGGCAAACGTGCCACAGGTGGCACGTGGAGCCATAGCTGAGGGCACGCGAGGAGTTGCCCTATGTCAGCTCCAGTGTGCATGTGTGTGCTGGCCAGCTGATTTTCGGCCTTCCGGAGGGTGGGGGAGAGGCCGTTTTCGCCTTTCTCAGTCTTCAGGAAAGCCCCCGGAGCCTGTGGATGGTGAAAAACAGACCCAATGGGCCCATTTTTCACCATCCACAGGCTCCTGAGGCTTTTCTGAAGCCTGCGGAGGGCGAAAAACTGCACAACTGGCCTACTGGAAGTCCGAGGCTTCAGTGAGGTCTGCGCGCATGCATGGGGGGCAGCGCAGGAGGGTTGTGCACTCATGCGCGGGGGGAGGGCATTGCATTATGGGTGTGGCCGTGTGTGCTATTGCGTGCGCGCATGCCCTTTTGGCACCCGAGCAAAAAAAGGTTTACCATCACTGGCCTAGGCCTATCTATACTACATGCCCACTTCTTCGACATAACTGTCAAACTACAGAATAGACGCATAAAAGCTACTTATATACCTAAAAACTGCCATGGATATCTATATGCTTTTGGGTTCCCCCTGAAGATATAGCACCAAATCTTTTATACCCGTGTTTTATTCCACAATCGCATTTGTCCACACCTATTTAACAGAGATTCTTGAGTAATGGAATTAAACTAGACATTCAGGAATCCGAACTACCCAACCAATGAAATCAACAGACAGTCACTCTAAAGTCCTTGGAGGTCCTGAGCTTGATTGTTTTCTTGCAGGTGTTTCATTACCCAACTAGGTAACATGATCAGTGCTAGATGGAACTGGGGTTGACTCCCTTTTTATATACTACTGTAGTGGCTTGCTCTGTCAGTGTTGATCAGAGTATTCTTGGTTCTTCCTTGATTAAGCTGTTGTTTGCTGTTAGCTTGTTTGTCTAAGTTGGTAGATCCTTGATTGGGGTATTCATTCCTTCCATTCCCCACTATCCTGTCAGAGCTGAAGAGGCTTCTTGGGATGAGAAGCGAAACGTCTTCAAAAGAAAAAACAAGAAAGTCCAGCTGCTTCCTGAAAAAGCACCCTTGAGCCCTTATTTCTTGATCATTGATCTAGTTTTAATCTTGGTGTTAATCACTGTAGACGGATTGATTCCCAGGGAGGATCTATCATAAGATAGACTACAGGAAAAAAAAATTAAAACACCTAACCTAGAGCAGATTCTTACAATGGGATAATGATGCTAACGGGGGAGGGGGGCAGCCCCTGCTATAAACCTAGTTGTCTACGTAGTCTCCACACCTGCACCAAAAACACCATCTCAAGCCCCAACATGCTTCACATATTCTTCCTCTAGCATGCTATATTATTTGCCCCTCTGGATTTCACATGGGACAAACAGGACAAACTTTGAGCAAAAGAATTAATGGGAGACAAGGTTGACACCATGACCCCAAAGAAAGACAAAAGTAATAGAATATTTCAGCCTACCACAACAGACCTCAAAGTGACCATTTTGGAAAAATGATACTTTAACAGCACATTTGAGCAAGGAACTGCTGAACTTGCATTCATCAAAAGGTTTCAGGCAATTTCAGAAGATCTCAACATACACAGTGGCTTTTCACAAATTACAAATGTTATTTTCTCACATCCATCTCCATAGCCAATCTGTCTTCCCCTCCTTCCCTTTCCCTTCCCTCATCCCAATTTAAAGCCTACATCAGTCTAGCCATTCAGTGCATCCGAGGAAGTCTATTAATATAATTTGTTAGTCGGAAAAGGTGCTATTTGATATTTTGCTAACTTGACGTTTTGTAATTCCAGGCTGAATATCCCTATAGAGAGGTCTATAAAATGTTCATAAAATTCCGAAACGCTCATATAGCACAGATAAAAGGGAAGAAGGGCTTCGCAGGCATTTATTTTTGAGAAAACAGAAATCAGATAAATTGTCTTCTAAAAAAATGTCTCTCCGATATCTCTTGGTTACTTATTAATTTGAAGTCAGAGCTTTGGGATTTATTTCCTGCAGAACTTCAAGGATTCCTGGGCGGCCAGCACCAATTAGTGTTCCTACTAAGTATAAATTAGTGAAGAGTCTAAGTTGACAGCCTAAGACCTTTGCAATATAGAGTTTGAATGAGGAAGAGAGGAGTCTTTTTATTCAGAAGGAAAGAGAGAAGGTTATATGCTGTCATAGTTCATTATGGTTTCGCAGCACACTGTAGAAAAATAACGTAAAGTCATGTAAATTATTTTCATCAAAGCAGAATTTTGCCTGTAGGATAAGAAAATATAGCACGGCTTAGGCTGATGTTCAGTCCTGAAATCTTTATCTTAAATATATCAGGGGCAATGGCACATCTCATATATAGGTCAAATTGGAATGGGCCACTTTAAATTGGCTGATTACTCAAATGCAGAACGGAATAACCCTGATACTTAAAGAAGACAATGCAAGATATAAGCCTGATTTAAATCCGCTCAGTAGCAAGATCCTCTCTGATAGAAATAATGGTTTATCGAATTAATTTCTATGTTATGCCCCTATGACAAGTATAGAAATTCCATGGCAAATTTTAAGAGGTAGGAAAAATATAGTAAGGCATGACTGGATTGTGCTATTGTAGTGTAGAATCAGAGGAACCAGGAAAACACAGGTGATAGGTCAAAAGAGTTTCGTGAAAATAATTAGTTCTTTATTTCCAATATCAACTTTAAGCTGCAGCAATGCAGACCTTAGACTTGGGCATCACTAGGTGCAAATAAAATTGACTATGTGACAGGCAATGGAAAATGGAAAAAATATACTCCAGTAAGGAGAGTTTCAAATGCAAATTGTGCGCTAGACCATGGGATTATTTCTATCAATATAAAGGTTAAACTTAGAAAATAGTTGTTCCTGTAAGATGTGACTTGAAGGACATACTGACAGGTTATAAGATTAATGCGAAGAAAGATCCTGGTACACTTGACGTGTGCTAAAAAGAATTTGAGGAACTGCTAGAACTAACTGTGCTTGGAGAAGCAACGTAGGGGAAGGAATTAGGCAAGGATGCATACTGTCCCCATATCTATTTGACTTACACAGTGAATATATTACAAGGAAGGCAGAATTAGAAGATCTGACAGCTGGAATGACTTATGCAGGTTGCACTGTTTGATTAGATGAAATGTAACAGACGACTTAGGAGAATTAAATTAAACGATGAATGAATAAGTATGTGTGTGTGTGTGTGTTTACATGACATACGATGGCACAGCTACGTGTGTATGTATTTGTGTGTGTTTGTGTAGTCACAACATGCATAGCTATCTAGATGTAGATGTGTAGATGTGTGTTTATAATGTCATATCATCTATATCTACAAGGCATCCACATTGATATATCATGTACAGGTAGTCCTCAATTTACAACCACAACGGAGTTCAACATTTCTGTTGTTAAGTGCGATGTTTGTTAAGCGAGTTTTGCCCCATTTTATGCCACAGTTGTTAAGTGAATCACTGCAGCTGATAAGTTAGTCACCCGGTTGTTAAATGAACCTGGCTTCCCCAATGACTTTGCTTGGGAGAAGGTTGTCAAGGGGGAATCACAGGACCTTGGGACACAGCAACGGTCATAAATATGAACCCGTTGCCAAGCATCTGAATTTTGATCACATGTTCATGGGGATACTGCAAAGGTCGTAACTGTGAAAAACAGTCATAAGTCACATTTTTTCAGTGCCATTGTAACTTTGAACGGTCACTGAATAAACTGCTGTAAGTCGCGGACTACCTGTATGTCACGTAGTGAATATTGTCAGTTGTATGTCTATGCAGGGTGATGCACCCCTATTCTAATATTATGGTACATTCCATGACAAGCAGGACACGTGATGTGATCTTGTACGCATGTGTGCATTCCTGATTCTCCATTCTTCTTCTTGACTTGGCTCTGACCGGGAGCGGTCGCATTTTAATTAGCAATAATGTAATTATTCAGAATTTAGTGTTTTTGTACTGAAATAAATATTTTATTAGACCTTTTAACTTCAGTTTCATTTCTAAATGTCTGAGCTCCGAGAGAAAGATCAATCATCGCCTCTATGGAGATTTATCCTCCACCTAACACTGTACAACATACTGTGCAAGTACTGCAAGAGCCATTTTGTAGGACAAGCAGGCAGAAGACTAACGAAGCGCATCCATGAGCAACTAACTAGCAGTCAGAAGTCTGAAAGGTGCTTTTTCTGGAGACAACTGGACTTTCTTGTCTTTTCTTTGAAGACGTTTCGCTTCTCATCCGAGAAGCTTCTTCAGCTCTGACAGGATCGTGGGGAATGGAAGGATTTATATTCTTTGCAGACAGCCATTCCCCACCATCCTGTCAGAGCTGAAGAAGCTTCTTGGATGAGAAGTGAAACCTCTCCAAAGGGGAAAAAAAGAAATAACAAGAAAGTCCAGTTGCCTCCTGAAAAAGCACCTTTGGAATAAAAATGACATGGACGACTGAGAATCTCTACAGATGTTTAGCTGTCAGTAGACACGTCAAAATCTCCTTAATCTCACCACACATGGAGAGACACAACTATACCCTGTTTTCCCCAAAATAAGACACCCTCTGATAATAAGCCCAATCAGGCTTTTGAGTGCATGGCAATGAGCCGAGGTGGTGCAGTGGTTAGAGTGCAGCACCGCAGGCTACTTCAGCTGACTGCTAGTTCAGCAGTTCAGCTGTTCAAATCTCACCGGCTCAAGGTTGACTCAGCCTTCCATCTTTCTGAGGTCGGTAAAATGAGGACCCAGATTGTTGGGGGAAATATGTTGAACTCTGTAACCCGCTTAGAGAGGGCTGTAAAGCACTATGAAGCGGTATATAAGTCTAAGTGCTATTGCTATTGCTATTGCAATAAGGCCAAGCGCTTATTTCAGGGTTCAAATAAAATATAAGACAGGATCTTATTTCCGGGGAAACATGGTAGTTTTAACTGGGAAGCTGTGAGCATCCTAGACCAAACCAATATTTTTTTAAAAAAAATGCTGAAATATGTACTGTATTTTTCGGAGTATAAGACGCACCAAAGTATAAGACGCACCTTAGTTTTGGGGGAGGAAAACAAGAAAAAAAGGCCTCTGCCTCCCAGCAATTTGCCAAACAGCAAACAGCAAATAGCACAGATGATATACACTGTTTGCTGTGTATTTCTGTGCATGTGTGCTTGATCCATAGAAATAGCAAAGAATTGGAGAAATGTACATTATGCCACATTTGGCACACTGGTAGTGTGCCAAATGTAGTCACACTAACTGCTCCCAATTATTTAAATAGATCTATTCCAAGGTAACTAAACTCTAATGCTAAACAGGACACTGTTACATTTCAGACTATACTTGTACAGAGCTGTTAAAATTAATTAAAATTTCTGGAAGTATACATTATTCTCTATTATTTAAAAGAAGATACAATAGCACTGGGCCTCTTCAGAGTAAGCATTTATTTTAAAAAGCTTCTATATTTTGTTAAGTTGTCTAGATTTACAGGGATCTCCAACCTTGGCAACTTTAAGACTTGTGGACTTCAACTCCCAGAATTCCACAGCCAGCAAAGCTAACAAAGTCTTAAAATTGCCTCTGGCTCTAGAACAATAATAAAGCAGTCTTTAAAAAATAAGTCTAATAATTTGAACATTTATAGTTATTCACTTATCCCCTTCCATCCAATTCAGCAAAAAATAAAAATCTGCGTGTCTCTCCCAGCGATTTGCCTTTGCAGTTTCAGTTTCACTTTCATTTTAGCACTGGCAAATCAGCTGTACGTCGGGAAGCTGCTAGTGACTTGTTTGGCTTTATAGGCTCTTCCCTGTTTGCTGCAAACAGGGAAATTGCTGGAAGACAGAGGCCAAAGGGTGGGGGTGGCTGGGGCTACATTCAGTGTATAAAACGCACCCAAGTTTTCACCCTCTTTTGGGGGGGGGGGTAAAAAGGTACGTCTTATACTCCGAAAAATACGGCATTTTTCAGGATTCCACATTCCCCTTGCCTCCCCCCCAATAGTTTGCAAGACTATTTGGTTCAGATTCTGCAGCCCTGGCAGAACTGAGGAGAAGTGATCAGTATGAATAGCCTCCCTGGGATTTGCAGGAGCTCTGCTGTGGAAGGATAATCGAGATGGAAGTCTTGCTGACTTTGCAAAGGCTGTCAGTCAGAAACTTCCAAAGCATCATTGTTACCTCTGGCAACCTCATAAGGCAGGACTATTGAGGAGTTGCAATGCAATCATATCTTCATTTGGAGTCAGGGCAACCCTCAGTCATGGAGAGAAGATACTGATTGCATTAATAAGATTACCGACTCCCCCTCCAGGTAAGAATGTGACCAAAATATTAATTACTAAGTGGCATGAACTCTACATTCGGATTCAAGTTTAGCAGCAAGGCCAGAAGGAGATTAAAATGAGCCATTGCATGAAGACTTAGCTAAGGGATGAGTGTCCCTTTCTTACAATGGAAACAACCTTGTCCTAGAGAATCAAAGGTGATGAATTCAACTTTTGTTTAGCCTTTTTTTCTTATTCTCCTTTTGGTTTTCTTGGCAAGATTTTGGAAGAGGTTTGCCATTGTCTCCTTCCAAGGGCTGAGGGAGAATGACTGGCCCACAGCCACCCACTTGGTTTAGTGCTTTAGGTGAGTCTAGAACTCATGGTCTCCTGGTTTCTAGCCTGATGCCTTCAACACTACACCAACCTGATTCCTGATTGGTTCGACTGATGCGATTAAAATCCTGCCCCATTGGGCAAAATTTTCAGGCATTGAGTGTTGTATTAGTGTAACATGGCTTCAGGAATCCAGCATCCCGGATGCTTGTCTCACAAACAAATTTGCTCACACTGAATCCACAAAGCCAAGTTTGTTAAACAAAATCTGACACTCAATACTTTTCAATCAAAATGTTGCAATGGACCAGGGTGGAATCTGCTACAACAAATACAGCCATATGTTGGCATTCTTTGCTGGGAAAGTTTACACAAAACTTAATGCAATTTACCTACTGAGGAGAAAATTGCTGCTTAAAAGATCCATGCTATGCGGAGAAATAACACACTTTTCCATGAGAGTTGTGTCAAGATGGAAAGCGACATTTTAGGAGGCCACCATTGGCTATCCCCCTACGCCCCAGCCACCCGCCTCAGCTGATTCACAGCCAGCTTTCCTCCTCCATTGCCCCTACCCCAGGGGCGGGTTGCTCTCTTACCTTGCTACGGTGTGCTGCACGCGCATCACCATGTTTCGTGCACTCGCGCACTTGCTACGTGCACGTGCCCCCTTGCTTGATTATTCTTCCATGCATGCGCAGATGTAAAATCGCGCAGACATCTTGCGAGGGGACGTATGCACGCGTTTGCAATTTTGGCAATTTTTTGCTTCCGTGCATGCGCAAAAGCAAAAAAACACCAAAAAATTTGCAAAAAAAGATGGTGGCTCCTAGGGACCAGCAACCGACCGCACCGGGTCGGTAACCTCTTGGTGACGTCACCAGCCCACCGCTACCGGTGCGATAGAGTGGACCGCACCAGTAGGAACGCACCACTGCCCTACCCCCATGGCCCCCACGATAGCATGCTGTCCTCATAGCCTGCCGCCAATCGCTCACTGCCCCCTGTCTCCAATTGGCTGGTGGCTTCTTGTCCCGTGCAGCCAAAGTCCCGGGGTCAAACAGTTTCTGGGCAAATGGTCAGGGACAAAGGGTGAGGGGCAGAGGGCCAGGGGGGCCATTGGCTGTGGAGAATTGCTGGGGGAGGGGCAGCGGAGGAGGAAAGCTGACTGTGAATAGCAGTAGCACTTAGACTTATTTACCGCTTCACAGTGCTTTACAGCCCCTCTCTAAGCGATTTACAGAGTCAGCAGATTTCCCCCAACAATCTGGGTCCTAATTTAACCGACCTTGGCAGGATGGAAGGGTGAGTCAACCTTGAATCTGTGAGAATTGAACTGCCAAATTGCAGTCAGCCTGCAGCTGGCAGAAGTAGCCTGCAGTACTGCATTCTAACCATTGCACCACCATGGCTCTTTCAGCTGAGGCAGGTGGCTGGGGGCAAAGGGGGAACGGCCAATCGTGGGAGCCTAAATGTCCTAAACCCATGTCAAGAGGAGTATAAGTTAGATGAAAAAGACTGGGGGAAAAGTTTTAATAAGGGATACTTGCATATCAAAGCTCTATATTTTGGGGTTGCTGCTGGGGGGCACTTAAAATGATTGTGATGGAGAAAGATAAGAAAGAGATAAGATAACCTTTACTGTCACCTACCTGTATACTCAACGGAACACATTAATTTCCAATGCCCCACTCTTGAAAGAAGAAATGCCACCCACCACACAATGTCAGCATTCCAAGGATAATATAATAACAGCAGCAGCATCACCACCAAAAATGCCAAGTTGTTCAAAAATGAACCCAAACTTACATTAACCGCAGTTTATTTTGAATTCATTGCGGGGGGGGGGGAAGAATCATAAGAGTTAACAAGGTTAATGCTATATGATATAAGGCTATTACAGAAACTAGTTGTTCTGCTTCGGATACCACATCTCCTCCCAGAAGGAAACCATGAAAACTGGTCACGGAGAGGATGTGTAAAGTCCCTGACAATCCTATGAACCTTGGTCAAGCAGTGCTTATATGCCATGTCCTGGATAGAAGGAAGTGATCTTCCAAAGGTTCCACAAAAAGGTTGCAACAGCTCTCTCTCTACAGAAGGGGAGGAATATGACACCACCTACCACCAGTAGTGGGTTCCTACCGGTGCGGTCCGGTGCGGCGCACCAGTAGCGACCCGCTGGTGACGTCATGCGGTCGGTCCCGGTCCCTAGGCGCCGCCATTTTTTTCCTGAATTTTTTTGAATTTTTTTCAATTTTGGGAGGGATTTCTTTATTTTCTTCTGCTTCTGAGCATGTGCAGAAGCCGGGTTTCCGGCACTGCGCATGCGTTTCCATTTTGATTTGGGCGGGTTTGTTTTTTTTTTAATTTTTTCGGGGGGTTTTGCACTGTGCAAAAACTTCTTCCGGGCCAGGAAAGCCTCCGTCCTCCGCCTGGGTCATTTGGAGAAGGGAAGCAAAGTGTTTTCGGGAGGCAGCCACCTAGAGGTAAGAAAACAAACAACTGAGGGAAGGAGCCCCCGAAACTGCCGGCATTGCAAAGCCGCCAGGGAGCCTGCGAGGTCCGGCCTCCTGAGCCCCCCCAACCCCAGGGAGGATCACTGGAGAGAATGATTGCTGCCGAGCGCGCTCTCTCTTGGCACAACTTGCCGAGCGGATCCTTCCCCGCCCCTTTCCGATCCATCCATGCCCCAACCTGAAATTTAGGTGCCCAGGGGCTCCGTGGAGGGAGCCACCCAAAGCTCAAAAGCCGTGAACATGATTTGGAAGTTTGGGTGCAAAAAGGGGGAGAGCGCAACTGCCGAGGTTGGGGGGGGGGATTTCAGAAGCGGGCAGCCCTTGGTAGAGACGGAAAGGGGCAGGGAAGAATCCGCTCAGCAAGTTGCGCCAGGAGGGAGAGCGCTAGGCAGCGATTCCTGTCCCCAAAGTGTCCGGTAGCTTTTCGTCTGAAAAGAGGGCAAGAAGCGTGGTGACTGGCCCGGCCACCGCCGTTCTTGGCAGCTGCAGCAGCAGCAGCAGGAGCAGTCGGCAAGCCAGGTCGCATTGCATGAGGAGGAGGACGCGGGCTTTGGAAGAGGTCTCCACACGGGTGCTCGGGGACGCAGGAGGCCGGACCTCACAGGCTTTGCATTTTCAAAAGCAGCAGCCGCAGGGGAGAGGAGGCGCGCGGGGTCGCGTGGTGAAAAGGGGAGCCCTGGCGCTGCTCCTGGCGTTACGGTGTTTCCCCTCTCCTGCTGCAGCGAGGCTCACCTCCTTGCCTCCGGGGCTCCCGCCCAGAGGAGCCTCAGCAGCCTCTCTCCCGCTCGGCATACCGCACGGATCCCTATTTGTTAACGGAGGCGGAGGCTGCCTTGGAGCATTTCTAGCCTCCGTAACTCCGCTCCCTCTTTTCCCCTTTGAGGCTCCGCAGCAAGCCCTTCAGTTGGAAGGTGGGGGCTTCCCACAAAGGTCCTTCCGCAGAAGAAGGGCCAAGCCGAAATTCCTGTCTTTCTTATCTTTCCCATTCCTTCGCGCTGCCCGGGCTGAAGGGATAGCTAACCTGCTACGCTCTTCCTTGCTCACCGAAGCACAGAGGAGAGCCGGGCTTTGAGAAAGGCAGGAGGGGGGAGAGGGAGAAGGTCGGCCGCCAACCAGATGGGGATCCCGCCAGGAGAAGGGAAACGTCTTGGGGGGCTGCGCTGACTCAGCCTCGAAAGGGCAGGCGAAGCAAGGAGGAAAAACCTGCTTTCTTCCTTCTACCGCTGCTCTGGTGCGAAAGGGAGGGAGGGAGGGAGGGAGAGAGGGGGAACTGTGGGGAGCCTCCCGTCAGTTGCAACCCCCACCCAACCTTCGCCCGCACCCCTTTTCGCGCATTTCTTAGGACTCCAAAGTTGAAGGATATCTTAGCATGCTGCTCCTTCTGTAAAGCATACAACAATAAAGCTGAAGCAGAAAGAAGTATTGTAGTGGGGTGTTTTAATTCAACGCGCTACAAAAAAAATCCTAAATTTAATCGCCCCCGAGATTGCTCGATGTTGCAGTCCTGCGTTCTGTTCAGAGAACTTAAAATAACTGGAAACACACACACACACACACACACACACACACACACACACACACACACACACACAAATAGGAGCCTGGTGGCATGAAAGCTTATATCTTTTAATGCAGTTTGCAATGCTACCAGGCTCCCCTCTGGCTTGCCAGCACAAACTAACTCGGCTCTCGTTCTGCAAAATGATCAGAGAAGGCTCTGGCACCAGTCCTATTCATCTCCGCATTTGTCCAAAAAGCGCTGCCTTCCATGGGAAAGAGGACGCTGGAAATTGTAGTCCAATTGTGTTGCTGCTGGGGCTCTGTTTCCCGTGGTACCCTGCGCTTCTTTCCGACGCCAAGCGCCAGAGTGGAGGGTAGCCGTCAAAAGCCCAGTCCCAGGATTTTTGGGGGGAGACAGGGGGAAGCGCCCGTTATTAAAGCAGCCCCTGGATCAACAATCCATGGATGCAATAGGACGACAAAACAAGAAACCACTTGGAAAAAAGTGTCCCTCCCTCCGTGAGGTTCCTCGCGCAGCTAGGCAAGAGCTTAATTGTTTTTTAGAGGAAGAAACCTCTAAAGGCAGCCTCTTGGGGGGAGGGGAGTGCTGTTGCAGTTAAAGCACCTCCGAGTTTTGTTTTCTGTCTTTTCACACTCCCTCTTCAATTCCATTCATGGTCCTTTGATGTAGATTAGAACTCTTCCCTCTGACAGTTCTAGTAAATATCGCAGGCACTTTGAGCTTGGCTTCGGTTTGAGGGAGAATAATAAGTTTTGGGACCATGATTTTGACTAGGGAAGGCAAAAGTTGATTTCAGTTTTTGTTTCCCGAAAGGAGCTTCTTTCTCCTTTTGCTGATGCTGATTCACTGAAATTGCATTTAAATTACATTTGTGTTTGTTTCTTGGTATGTAGCCAACCAATCAAATATGGAAGGAATTAAGAAGTTTCGAAATTGAGGTTCTAAGATAATTTCAGTTGAATAGAATAGAATAGAATAGAATAGAATAGAATAGAATAGAATAGAATAATATAGAGAATGGAATGGAATGGTTCCTCTTGGAAAGGGGGAGAGGGAGAGAGAGAGAGAGGGAGGGAGGGAGGGAGACAGAGACAGAGACAAGAAAAAAGAGAAAGAGAAAGAAAGGAAGGGGGAGAGAAAGACAAGAAAGAAGGAAGGAAGGAAGGAAAGGAAAGAAGGAGAAGGAAAGGAAAGAAGGGGAGGGGAGGGGAGGGGAGGGGAGGAAAGGAAAGAAGGAAAGGAAAGAAGGAGGAATGGAATGGGAAAGGAAAGGAAAGTTAAGGGAAGGAGGGAGGGAGGAAAGGAAAGGAATGGAACAGGGGAAAATAAAGGAAAGAAAAGGAAAGGGGGAGGGGAGGGACTACAGCTACAGCTCTGGAATATGGGACTGACTTTCCTACCAACATCAGCAAGCCACTGTCAGTCTGCCCATCTTCGTTTTCCTTCACTCAGATTGACCAAGCTTCCTGAGAGAAGGGACACAAAAGAGGTTTCAAGGCTGTGTGCCTGGAGCAGGCACTTTCTCTCGGGCCTCCCACCCGGAGGCCTCGCAGAAGCACGCAAGTAGGCCTGAAAGGTGGCTGGGCTCCCCCCAACCAGTGGTCCACAGGATTTAAAGTTATGAATTTGGTGGTCCCTGAGGTCCAAAAGGTTGGAGACCCCTGGTCTATCATACTCTTGGGAAAAGCGTGTGAGCCATTTCCTCCTTTCAGTGGTTCATGAAAGTACATCTATAGTATGTAGATAATAAAGTTATTAAAAGGTGAACAACATTTTTACAGATCTATAGATACCTTGAGACTGGGTGTGACAAGGAATTGCTGGGAGGGGAGGGGCCAGGCGAGGCACCCCTTGACGTGAGTGACATTGAATTGGCCACACCCACCCAGTCACATGACTGTCAAGCCACTCCTACCCGGTCACATGACTGTCAAGCCACCCCCCCACCTGGTCACATGGCTGGCAAGCAACTCCCACCCAGTCACATGACTTTTAAGCCACCCCCCCACCAGGTCACATGACCGTCAAGCCACTCCCACCCGGTCACATGACCGTCAAGCTACTCCCACCCGGTCACATGGTCGACAAGCCACTCCCACCCAGTCACATGACCATCAAGCCACACCCACAAAATAAGCCACACCCACAGAGTGGTAGTAAAAAAATTGGGAACCCTCCACTGCCTACCACCTGTTCACAACACAATCCTTTCCAAGAAGGTTCCACACCCATTTGCACTATTCAGATAAATCTCTAAGTGGCCTCAGCAACTCTCAGAAAGAGTGCTAACAACCAGATGACTGCAAGGAATATAAATATAAATCTTTCCATCGTCCACCATTCAGTCAGAACTGAATGAACTGAACTTCTTGGATGAGAAATGAAACGTCTTCAAGGAAAAATCAAGTCCAGTTGGAACAACCACGGCATGGATGACTGAGAATCTCCACAGACATTCCAAAGATGATTAGGGGACTGGAGGCTAAAACTTATGAAGAACGGTTGCAGGAACTGGGTATGTCTAGTTTAATGAAAAGAAGGACTAGGGGAGACATGATAGCAGTGTTCCAATATCTCAGGGGTTTCCACAAAGAAGAGGGAGTCAAACTATTCTCCAAAGCACCTGAAGGTAGAACAAGAAGCAATGGGTGGAAACTAAACAGGGAGAGAAGCAACTTAGAACTAAGGAGAAATTTCCTGACAGAACAATTAATCAGTGGAACAGCTTGCCTCCAGAAGTTGTGAATGCTCCAACACTGGAAGTTTTTAAGAAGAGATTGGATAACCATTTGTCTGAAGTGATGTAGGGTTTCCTGCCTAAGCAGGGGATTGGACTAGAAGACCTCCAAGGTCCCTTCTAACTCTGTTGTTGTTGTTGTTGTTGTTGTTGTTGTTGTTGTTGTTGTTATTATTATTATTATTATTATTATTATTATTATTATTATTATTATTATTATTATTATTATTATTAGATTCATTACTAAGTGTTTGTCATTGTGGTAATAGTTTGTCTCAAATGATAATTCACCAGAAGGCGCCTTCACTAATTTCCTTGGATATTTCATACTAGAACCTAGGATATGTTTCCTTTTTTAAGTTCTGGAGTTAGAGAAGGGGGAGACATTCACAAACAAAGCCTTGGAGGAGGGAACTATTGTACTCACTTTTTTCCCATTTCCTAAGAACACTCTGTTTTAAGTACATCTGGGCAAGAAAGGTTATTTTGCTTAACATCACTGAACAAAATTAATTGGCTAGGGGGCAGAGTGTGTGACAGGTAAGAAAAGAGGTGTATGAGGCTAAAAGTGCTGCCTGCGCTCAGATTGCACCTGGCATTGGGTATACTAAAAATACCTGATTTGTTAAAAGCAAGGTATTAAAAGACAAACCATAACATCTTTTAAAAATGTGCTTCGTGATTTGATGGAAAGGAGTAACATGTAAACATAGACAGTCTGCAAATAGACAGAACTTGGGCTATCTATCTTCTGGACTTGCTGGAGAAGAGCGTTATCTGGTCAGCTGCCCTCCAGATATGCTGGATTCCAGATATTCTCAGCCAAGACAAGCTTGGGAAAAGCTGCTGTGGAAGAACCCTGCCAGTCCAATCAATGGCCTGATCTGTGTTTACATTTTTCCACATGTCCTCTGGGCTAGTCTGGGACAAATATCATTCCATAAGCAAGGAGGAAGAGCAAACTCAAGCATTCCCTGGTGCCATCCACGGCAAACAAGAATCATTCTAAAATCCATGCGTTATCAAGTCCCCCCCCTTTAATAAGTCACTCTAAATGGGAACATTAAAATGTAATCCTCTGGGCAAAATAAAATAAAATAAAATAAAAAAAGGCTTGAGACATATTAGAATTGTGTGATGGCTGGCAGGGAGCTCTAGAATTTAAGCTACTTGGTGGAATATTGAATGTGAATAGCTGCCTGGGAGGTCAAAAGGCCATTTTGACCTCTTTTCATTTCTATTTATTTATTGCCAGCCAAATTAGTGCTCAAAAGAGAATCCATTTTTCATTCTTTCAAGCAATTCATCGCTTCTCTGCCCCAACTCAAGTAGCCGCCAGACATATTTCACAGAGAATTTCTTGGATTCTTGTCAAATTGTATCAATCTTGATAATCGTTATGTTCTAATAAGGAGCCTGGGGCAACGTGTCTCACAGTGTCGAGACTTGTGAAGCAGATAAAGTAATCTGATAAGGAAATCTAATCCAGCAGACTAGCTCACTTAGAGGACAGATCAGCATGGGATGTATATGCACTGCATACTTATAGCGATCTGTTTGTTTGATTATATATCTTGAATGAGAAGCCCTAGTTGGAAACTACTCAGCCTACTGAGACCGGGCTAATCATACCAAAATCTTAGTCTTTCCTTGCAATAGTGGCTGGAGTTTACAAATCCTGCTAAGCCAAGATTTATTTAACAGTGGTTGAGTAAATAAAATATAATAAACTAAGCTGAAACCAAACAACTAAATTACTGCTTATTGCAATTGCAAATCCTTTCATAGTGTAGCTAAGTTATAACGATGTTAATTGTATCTTCCTGGAAAAGTACAATTAGTCGGAGTATATTATACTAAAGCCACAGTTTAGTATAATGATAATTTGACAATGCCTGCTCTCTCTGCATGGCATATTACATTAATTAATGTGATTTTCTAAGTTTGCATGATATATTGGATTATAAATTAGTCAGATGCTGGCTTTATGCAACACGCTAAACTAAATGTGGCTGGATAGTGATTTAGTGAATGATACAAATGCAGTATATACTGTCTTCGGAGCTTCACTTTTATAATCAACGAAGTTAGAGATAGCCTTTTAAAAGTTTTGGAGGTGGTTCTGCCGGTTCAGACTGGTTTGGGTGAACCGGTAGCGGCGACCTGCCAGTGGGCCGTCCCCAATGCCCCAGCACTATGCCGTCCCCTATTTCTGCATGTTTTGAAGCCATGCACATGTGTGCAAGCCACGCATGCTCACATTTCCGAACCAGTAGGGAAGGTAAGTGAATACCACCTCTAAAAAAATTACTATGGTCTCCATTGATTATTTATTTATTTATTTATTTATTTATTTATTTATTTATTTATTTATTTATTTATTTATTTTGTGAGATTTATATACCGCCTCACAGTGCAAGCACTCTCTAAGCGGTTTACACCAGTAAGCAACGTACAATATATTTACATTGCCCCCAACAATCTGGGTCCTCATTTTACCTACCTCGGAAGGATGGAAGGCTGAGTCAACCTTGAGCCGGTGAGATTTGAACCGCTGACCTGCGGATCAGTGTCAGCTAAAGTGGCCTGCAGTACCTGCCTCTAACCGCTGCGCCACCTCGGCTCTTATCTAATTATCTTAATTAGAAGAGGTTAGGTCAACCAGGTATCTAGCAGAATTGGCTGTTCCTGAAAAATTAAGCGATGTCATTACCTAGTCAGAAATCATAAAGAAAGAGAAGAGGTGCAGGCTAGAGAAATTCTGAAACATGGTAATGAATATACAGTTAAAGTAGTTTGCTTCCATAATCTTCCAAGATAACTATATGGATATATTTAAAAATAATCTCGAGAAATAAACACAGAAGACTTTTGGTAAAATGACAAGCTTCAGATACTGCATTGAGGAGAACATTAATCCATGTTTATTAATGTCAAACATTGGGGTCAAATTGTCTGTTAATCTGAAAAGGCCCTGGTATGTCAAACTGTTCACTCCTGTCAGCTACAAGAAGATGTTAACATTTGTTACTGAGTTTATAATAAAATATATTTACATGTAAAACAAAATCTGTTTTATTTCTTTTGCTAATCCTGTTTAACCATGTCAAACAGATACAATTTGATCAAATTGGAACAAGGTATTATCCAAATTAGTTTTTCTGCGTCTGATTGGTTTTGCAAATGACTTAAAAAATTAGGCTGTATGGGATTAGTTTGTGAAGTCAACATGAAGTATAAAGGCGGGAGCATGTTTCAATATGAGGCTTCTTGCCTCATCCAGCTATACAGTATGTATCAATTTATAACCAAGAAGAACTTTTTTTAAAAGAATGGAGGCAACTAATACAAGTAAATTTTAAGACTACTTTTGGAGAATTAATCTTGCTAGAGGCAAAATAATATTTGTGAATCTTTTCTTTTTTCCTTTAACAGAATGAAACATTAGACTGATCTGAAAGCTTATGAAGATAATTAATTTTTGTGGAATTAAATATTGGAAGTCTCGTTCAAGCATTCCTGCAGCTACTTTGCTATGATCCCCCCCCCCTCCTCCTCCTCCTCCTCCTCCTCCTCCTCCTCCTCCTCCTCCTCCTCCATCATCATCCAGAATGCAAGGAAGTGTAAAGAACATGTTTTAGTCATTACAGTACTATGGAATGCTACTAAGATGACAGATTGGTAAATGTGGATTGTATCTACTCATTCAGACATTCCCTAGATCTGGATACAGAATCCAGATCACATTTGATTGTCTACTTTGATGATATCATCGATTAAAACTATTGACAGGTATATTTTATTTATTGATTAAATTTATAAGCCTAATCTATCATGACTCTGAGTGGTTTATACAATATATTGCAATAGGAACAAAGATATACATTGCCTTATTTTTTTTTAAAGAGGAAAACATCCAGAAAATGACAACTGTCAAATAGCAATAGCACTTAGATTTATATACCGCTTCACAGTGCTTTACAGCCCTCTCTAAGTGGTTTACAGCCGAGTCAGCATATTGCCCCCAACAATCTGGGTCCTCATTTTACCCACCTTGGAAGGATGGAAGGCTGAGTCAACCTTGAGCCTGGTGAGATTCGAACTGCCAAATTGCAAATGAACAAAAACACCACACCAGCAATTTGTCACCCTTATTAATCAATATCTAGGGAAACAGCCAGGTTTTAATGGCTCATTTAAATAGGATAGAAGCTATAGAAATCTCAGGAATGAAAGAGCTCCAGAGAGCAGATACCATGACAGAAATGGTCTACATCAGGGCTGTAGACCATCAGGGCTGTAGACCAGGGCTCGCACGATATGGTAGGGCCAACTGCGCGAAGCCCCGCCCACCCGCGCGGACGTCATGACGTCCCTTTTTTGCGATGATTTTCAGCACCTGCGCATGCACAGAATGCTTTGCACATGCGCAGACGCGACACACGCACATTTGCGAGCCGGTAGGGAAGGTAAGTGAATTTCACCCCTGGTCTATATCCTACATCTCACCGGAGGACATTGTTCTAATCAATAGGCTCTGGAATTACTGACTCATACTGATCTATAACTAGGTGTGACTGGAGATAAATAACCAGGCCTTTAGAGCATAGAAGGACTTTAATGTGCTAACCAGAACACTGAATTGCAATGATAAATTCCCATATCATATGCTTGTTATTTGGGGCTGGCTGAACTAACAAGAAATTTATTTCTGATTTGTTTGTTACATAATAAGGAATTTATTTCAGGTCTATTTTTTTCTCTCCTGCTATTTTGAAGATGAATGGGGACTGGTTCATTTCTAACATTTACATAATCAAATCAAGCCTAAAACTTGCTTCTCTCCAAGTCCCGTTAATTCTGTCAGCAATTAAAAGCATAGAACATGGTGTACCTTAAACAGATGAGAAACAGTGGCGCAATTAGCTTCACCTAATTGTCTAGCCTAACCCAATCAACAAATAAAGTTAATGTCATTCAGTGCATAGGGGCATCGTCTCACCAACACGCCACTGCTTGTTATCAAAAGTTTTTCCAACATGGCTTCTCTTTCTCAATAATGTGGCTTTCCTTTACTGTCATGTTTAGCCAAACCAAATGGATTTGTTCCTCCTGTGTTTCAAAAAAATAATAGCAAATCCTTCGAAGGAACCAGCGCCACGGTTCAAAATGTCTGTAAAAGCCTATTGTTCTCCATTCCTCTTTTTCTGTATCCTGATGTATTTCCAATCAAGCCATTTTCCTTCTCAGTGTTGTGCTGCCTTCTTCTTTAGCCACGATACGCTATTCCAACCTGTGTCTGAGCTATGATCCTATCCTGATTACACTGTACTTGTCTCCCTTGCTGCTGGAACTAGCAAAGCTTCTTATATTGAATTTGAACAATGATGCCTATTGTCCATCTGGATAAGATTATTATTATTATTGTTTTTAATTAAATTTTTTCTTTTATTTAAACAAACAAACATTAAACAAACATTAAAAACATTGGACACGTTGTGACCATCCTGTTTGGTCATTTCTTTACATAGCAATAGCAATAGCACTTACTTATATACCGCTTCATAGTGCTTTACAGCCCTCTCTAAGCGGTTTACAGAGTTCAGCATATTGCCCCCAACAATCTGGGTCCTCATTTTACCGACCTCGGAAGGATGGAAGGCTGAGTCAACGTTGAGCCTAGTGAGATTTGAACAGCTGAACTGTTGAACTAGCAGTTCAGATTGCAGTGCTGCTTTTAACCACTGAGCCACCACAGGCTCATAATACATAATATTTACATAACAATAAATACTATTATTGCTCAGTATTCATTGCTTTTTTGATATATACATATACAGTATATATCCCTCATCATTATTTATTTACATAACCGAACCTTCTTTAATTTCCAATTTTTACTCTCTACTTTTCCGACCGTTTTTTCTTTCTATCCACTGATAAAATTTATCCCATATTGCATAGTATTCCGTCTCCCCCTTGTCCTTCATTTCCAGTGATAGTCTATCCATTTCTGCACATGTCAATATTTTCTCTTTATTTCTTCTTCCGATGGAGGTTTTTTTTTTCATTTTTCCAATATTGCGCATATATCAATCTTGCTGCAGTTGTTATATGTAGAATTAAACGTATCTGTCCTTTTTCATATTTCTCATGAATAATTCCTAGTAGAAACAATTCTGGTTTCATTTCTATCAGGATGGGATTATGATTGATACTTGCAGAATGGAAATTGGACACAGTTTATACAGGTAGTCCTTGACTTAGGACCACAATTGAGCCCAGCATTTCTGTTGCTAAGTGAGTCTGTTGTTAGTCATATTTTACGACCTTTCTTGCCATGGTTGTTAAGTGAATCACTGCAGTTGTTAATGTAGTAACATGGTTGTTAAGTGAATGTAGCGTCCTCTTTGACTTTGCTTGTCAGAAAGAGGAAGGGAAGAGAGGAGTTAGAAGAAAGAGAGAGGAGGAGGAAAGAGAAGAGGGGAGAAGTGAGTAAGGAGAGAAGGCAGGAGGGGAAGTAGGGAAGAGGAGAAGGAGAGAGGGAAGGGGAAGTAGGTTTAGAAAGATAAAGAGGAAGGGAAGGTAAGAACAGGGGCGGGTTCCTCTTACCTTCTCCTACCTATGCGCATTGCAACGTTGTGCGCATGCGCGCTCACCCTCTTGCGCAATTTTGGCTATCTGTGCATGTACAGAAGGACAATTTCACTTCTGCGCATGCACAGAGAGCCAAAAACCACTAAATTTTTTTTAAAAAGATGGCAGCGCGCACAGACCGGCAAAGAGAGCACCGGAGCCGTTGCGCAATTGGCGGGCCCCTACTGGAACGGCGGAGTGGACCGCACCAGTAGGAACCCACCACTGGGTAAGAAGAAAGAGAAGGAAGGGCTGTATGAGATAGAAAGGGAGGATGGTAAAAAAGCAACCTCGAACTAATAAAGCAATAAGATAAATATAGAATATATTTGTAAAGATCTTGTAAAAGAAATGAAATGAGAAATGAGATGATGAACATGTGAAAGTGTCTGTATGGTAATAAAAATAAAAAACTTTTTTATATATATAAAAAAGAAGAAGATCACAAAAGGTGATCGCTTGACCCCGGGATACTGCAGCTGTGATAAATATGAGCTACTTGCCAAGCGTTTGAATTTTAATCCCGTCACCATGGAGATGTTGCAAAGGTCATGAGTGTGAAAAACGGTCATAAGTCACTTTTTTCAGGGCTGTTGCAACTTTGAACGGTCAATAAATGAACTGTTGTAAGTCAAGGACTACTTTGTAAGTAAGACATCAGTGGATCCATGGTAACAGCACATCCTGTTCTCGGGAAGTTCTCTCAGTTTGGCATTGTCTAGAAATATTTGGGAGAGCAACTTTCAGAATTCTTTGCCTAGAAGGCATGTTTTTCTTCCGTCTTGAAGGAAAATCTGGAAATTAAAATCCCAATCCATCTGAAGAATACCAGACTGGAGATGACAGATCTAGAGCCTAATTTATTTAATTTGTTTATTCAATTTAGGTGCTGCCTGACTCCAACGGACTCTGAGTGGTTCAAAATGTAATACACCATAAAAAAAAAGAACAAGAACAAGATGGGATTTGGTTAAGATATATAACTAAGCAAAAATAAGGAAAGACACCTCAGTCGAACCAGATGCCTCATCCATTTTAGTCCAAGCTCTGGGAGAACAACCACATCTTCAGGGTTTTATGGACCAACAATAGGATGGAGGTCACATGCATTTCATTTTAGAGAAGTTCACAGAGAAGAATGAAAGTTATGTCAGACCCAAAACCAAGAATTAATGTGGTGATCCTGACAAGCTGAGTCCTTTGTTTCACACCTATAGACAAATTCTTGCCAAACGAAGCACTCTACTAGCTGTGTTAAGATAAGAAAATAAATCTTAGAGGTGATGGATCTTCTTCCTTTGGAAACCAATTCTTGATAAAATAAAATGAGAGTATAAAAGTCTAAATAACAAGATATTTATTTCGGTACAAAAGAAATATAAAAACACTAAATCTTAATAATTACATTTTGACGACCTAAAGGACCTCCTTCCAGGGAGGCTTAGCAGCAAGAAGAATAATGGAGGATTTATTTATTTATTTATTTATTTATTTATTTATTTATTTATTTATTTATTTATTTATTTATTTATTTATTTATTTATTTATTTATTTATTTATTTATTTATTTATTTATTTATTTATTTATTTATGGTTTCTTATATGCCGCCCCACTCCCAAGGGACTCAGGGCGGCTTACAACACAGGAAAAATACAAGAAAACCAATAAATTCAATTAAAATCAAAATATAAAAATTAAAAATTACAATATAAAAGAACCATTCAATCACCAGACATACCCGGGGGAGAGTGCAGATGGAGTTAAGCTCTACCCCCTGCCTGCAGGAAGAGCCATGTCTTAACGGCTTTTCGGAAGGCCAGCAGGGTGGGGATGGTTCGGGTCTCTGGAGGGAGTTGGTTCCAGAGCGCGGGGCCGGCCACAGAGAAGGCTCTCCCCCTAGGACCCGCCAGCCGGCATTGCTTGGCTGACGGGAGCTGGAGGAGGCCAACTCTGTGGGCCCTAACCGGTCGGAGGGAAGTATGAGGCAGAATGCGGTCCCGGAGATAACCTGGTCCTAAGCCATGAAGGGCTTTAAAGATGATGATCAACACCTTGAATTGGACCCGGAGACTAATGGGCAATCAATGCAGCTGGCGGAGTATAGGTGTCACGTGGGTGTACCTTGGCACACCCACCACAGCACGCGCAGCCGCATTTTGCACCAACTGGAGTCTCCGGATACTCTTCAAGGATGAGATTGGAATGTGACATCTGCGCAGTTCAAACTTCACATGACTGCTCTACTTTGTTAAGAACCTCTGGGTCATAATGTCTGACATATGAATACATATGAGTACAGCTGACAATTAGAAAATCACCTCGTGACAAGCTGCATCTAAAATATACTCTGGAAACTATTAGGAAGAGAATGTCTTCACCCTTTCTCTCACAAATAATATTGTTGCCTCTTACTTCTGGAATGCAGCTCCTCCCTCCTGGAAATCCATCTCTTCACTAGATCATACCAGAAGTTCCGAGTCAGTGAGCTTGAATACTGCCCTGAGGTATAAACAAGAGTTTACATACATAACAGAGGTGGGTTGCTGCCGGTTTAGACAGGTTCTATAGAACTGGTAGCAGGAATTTCCCCCTGCTAACCGAACCGGCAGCGATGGCTGGCTGGCCACACCACCGAACCGGCTCTCTCGGTGGCGCCATCTTATTTTTCACTTCTGTGCATGCGCAGAAGCTGGATTTTCAGCAATGCGCATGTGTGCACCCGTGTGGGGGAAGCAAACCAGCAGCGAGATAAGTTAGAACCCACCCCTGATACATAACTACAAGATACTTTGAACATACCTTACTCAATCCAACTCAACGCAATATACTATGATTTGGAGTTATTTATTTATTTATTTATTTATTTATTTATTTATTTATTTATTTATTTATTTATTTATTTATTTATTTATTTATTTATTTATTTATTTATTTATTTATTTATTTATTTATTTATTTATTTGGGAATTCTTCTATGCCGCCCTACTCCCTAAGGACCAACTAGTGGAGTCAGTACTAAACTGAATGGACCTATGGATTGACTACAGTAGATCATACTAAGATTTGGTTAATTTCAGCTGTAGTTTATTGAATTACCCACATTAACTAGGGTTATACTTTATACCATGCCATTATGCTTTCTTTTAAAATCACAGTGATTAGGTTCATACAATACATTAAGTCAAAGCCAAACAATTCACATTGGGCTGGGTTTACCTGACACAGTACAGCTGCTGTATTATTTTCTGGGTTCACCTGACACAATACATTGGCGATTAACCAGACAGACAAGATTCACGCGCAACCACACTAAGTAAAAATAAGGTTAGTTGGGGATTCGTGTGTTGCATGACTAGAGCACATAGCTTAGAATGGGGTGAGCAACTATGGCCCCTTTATGAACTGTGGACTTCAACTCCCAGAATTCCTGAGCTAACCATGCTTGATGATGATGATGGTGGTGGTGGTGGTGGTGGTGATGATGATATTCATTCAGTTGTGTCTGACTCTTGGTGATTCTTTGGGCCAGGTCTCTCCACATCTTCTGTTCTTGCACTACTTCTTTGAATTGTTCTATATTCTGGCTGGTATTATCTTTGATGGTGTCCAGCCACCGTGTTCTTTGGTGGCCTGGCTTCTCTTTACTGTTAACTCTTCCAATCATAATTGCTTTCTCCAGTGAATTCCCCTGCGTGACATGGCCAAAGTAAGTGAGACGCACTTTCATGATTTTTGCCTTCCAGTAACATATCTGGTGTTACGAACTCCAGTATTTGCTTGTTCCACGGATTGTAAAGGGGCCATAGTTGCTTGGCTTTAAACCAAGTGAAAATCTAGCCACGATTTCGCAAATTGTTACTCATGTAGAGATGACGCCTAGCAAGTCATATAAAAGGTTTTTAGGAGAGAAAGCTATTTCTGCGCCTACTTTGGATCCCAATATTTTAAAATATGGCTTTGGACTCCCGATAGAGCTTCTACTAATCTTCCAGTTCTAGAATCCTTCTGGACTTAGCAGGCTGCCCTAGGCCATCAGTGAGAGCAATGCCTATTAAGTCTTCCCTTTATCACAATCAGGTTCTTAACATGAATAATTATGTCCCAGCCTTTCTGTAGTCACCTTGAAAAATTCTATTATGCCTTTTTTTGAAGCTTCTGAATGAAAGCAAGTTTAACATTTTTATAATTGCTTTGGCTGAAAGACTGTTGTAATGCGAACTCCTCCTGCTTTGCTGCTCTTCCTGGGGTAGTGATACTAACATCAGTTCTATGAAAAAAATGATAAAATATATTCAAAGAGGATCGCAATACTATAGAGAGGTCCAGATTTTAAACGTGAGCATTTTTTTGATTAGTTATTCCCTCCTTCTGCATTTTCATCTTTTCTCTGGTACATTTCAGCTGTCCTTTCCCTCCTGATATGCTAGGATGACAATTTCAAGGTCTTTTTGACAATGGCTTTTTAAAAAATTCTGGTCAGTATTCTGCATGACTGATCTACCCTTTAATCCCTATTTCCTAGCACCAAGCTTATCGGAAACAAAAATGAATGATTTAATACCAGAATTAATCTTACAGCCATAAAGTTTTTAGGCGAGATTTCACTATTTGTTAGGTTCGCACACTCAGTCCAGGGCAGTTGGATGCAACGCATTGGCCTAAGCCAATAATGGTGAAACCTTTGGGCTCCCTGTATTAAAAATTGAGAAAATGCCTAACTTGAGTCTATACTCTCACACACAGATTCCAGACAAAGAAGAAACAATTGATACAAAAAATAATAAATTGTGATGACCCAGGGCAAGGCACAGAGGCAACACTGTCAGCTGATAGTTCAAATCACCCCTTTATTGCTCAGAGCAAAGTGATCACATCCACACACCTCCAGCAGCCTCTGGCTGCAAGTAGTCCAGCAAAACGCTGTGAGCACAATGGCTGCAAAGCAAGAAATCCAGCAGGGCAAAGGAATAAGTCAATGAATCCAAGAAGCAAAGGGACAAGGCAATGAGTCCAGGAAGCAAGGAATAAGGTAAGAGGTCCAGGAAACTCCAAACGTCAGCAACGGCACACAAAACTCCATGAATTCAGCATTTGTTCCCAACAAATGCCCCTCCCCACAGCATCTCCTTAAATCTCAGTCCCCAGGTGTGCCTTGTGAAGAGGGGCGTGGTGCTCTCCTCCCGAGTTGTTGGGTTGGCCTACGCTGTTCCCTCCTCCTCTCCACTCTCCATGCTCGTGGATCAGGAGGGGGCAGTTCTTGCTCAACGCCTGAGCTCCGTCGCTCTTCATTTCCACTGCTTGCCCTCTCTCGGTCATGCTGTCCCTGTTCCTCCCTGCTAGCAAGCCATCCCACTCCTTGGGGCCCTGGGTTGCCTCCTCCCCACATTCCTCTGAAGCCAACGAAGCCACCCCCTCGGTCATCTTCCTCCGCAGATTCAGGCTCTGACAGGGACATGACAATAAATTATTTAAATATGGTATTAAATAAATAATTGACATGATTGTAAATATTTTTTTGAAATGCCTATCTGATGGAGCTCTGGGTCATGCAAGGCTGGGAAACTTTGGAGAATACGCTTGTGTGGCCTTGCAGCCCCTGAAAAGAGTGGAAAGCACACCTCATTTTTTTGTGTGCTTTTTGGAGATTCCAGAAGCAAAAGTAGGTCCCTCTTGTGTGACTTCCAGAGTGTCCGGAAACCTGGTGTGTCACAAAGAATGGAATGGTGAATCATCTGTGACGTGTGTCATAGGTTTGCCGTAAGCAGCTTGATAGGCTTAGCATGCTTTGTGATGCAACCCAGGGGTGGGTTGCTCAATTACCTTGCTACTGGTGCACTGTGCGCGCATCACCACATTTGATGCGCGCTTGCTCGCTATGTGTGCATGCCCCCTTGCACGATTTTGCTTCTGCACATGCGCAGAAGCAAAATCTCACTGAAATCTCTCGTGCGCGCCCCCTCATGAGATTTCAGCGTGATTTTGCTTCTGCGCATGCGCAGAAGCAAAATATCGCAAAAAAAATTGCAAAAAAAATGGCGGCTCCTAGGGACCGGCAACCGTCTGCACCAGGTCGGTAACCTCTTGATGACATCACCAGCCCGTCACTACCGGTGCGATAGAATGGACCGCACCGGTAGGAACCCACCACTGATGCAACCAATGCAAACCATAACTCATGCTTAATATTCTACATGAAGTGGAAGCTTTGCAAGGAAACTGCTACCTGTGACCCTTTAAACACCAATATTAGGAATCATATCTGGGGTTTCTTTCCATGCAAAGCATTCGATACCTCTCAACTGCAGTTAAAAGGTTTTGCATTTCAGCATTTATCTTAACTCAGCAGCAGCCTGTGCAAGAAGCGAAAAAGGATTTGAGTAATAGCTGGACTGTATTTTATTTTTAAACATAGGATCAATAATGGTTGACATGCCATATGGGCAGTGTAATTTAAATCCAGAAATTATTTCATACTTGGCAGAGCCTAATCTGAATATTTAAGATCTTCTCCTATTTTTCATTCTAGAATATATCTGAATGCAGACACTGTAGTATCAGTATCAATCTTTTCCTCCTTCCCCTCACTGACTTTGTTTATGCAGAACCACAGAGCTGGAAGGAAGGACCATCTAGTGAAATCCTCTATGCTTAGTGCAAAGATCTAGATTAAAGCATCACAAAGAGATAGATAGCTGTTTAGCCTCTGCTTGATCATTACACCTTTGTGAAGTATTTTTGCGAACATGAAAGCCTATACATTATTTTGCAGCCCAATAAAATAATTCCTTGACACTGGGAGGAGGAGGAGGAGGAGGAGGAGGAGGAGGAGGAGGAGGAGGAGGAGAAGAAGAAGAAGAAGAAGAAGAAGAAGAAGAAGAAGAAGAAGAAGAAGAAGAAGAAGAAGAAGAAGAAGAAGAAGAAGAAGAAGAAGAAGAAGAATGCTAAGATGGATATTATATTTCTTTTTCCTATGGTTATCCTAGCCACCTTTTGCTCAAAGGAAAATGAGGCGGTTGTGAAAGTGAAGGTGTAATATTTGCAGAATTGGGCATGTCAAAATAGGAAAAGAGAAATCCTTTCCCAGACAAATGAAGAATTCAGATCTCATTTTTTTGAACACCTTTGAAGAGGGCATGTCTCCCAGCCCTATTATTTTCAAAGCTCAGTATCAAACTGGATCAACATATTCATCACCAAACCTATCTGCTAGCCTCATCATTTTTCTGAGGTCACCATCACTTTATTCCTGCGACTAAAACAATGGGTTCCCTTTCTAGTATGTTATAAAGAAAAGGGTTGGTAAGCATTGGTGTTCGTGAATGCCAGGTTCATGAAGAATATTTACAATTATATGAATTATGAATCTATTATAAGGGATAGTAAGGGTCCCCCTAACCTCAACTAAATGGAATTTATATATACTTCCATTACATTTTTAAAAAGTTTCTTCTGCCTGGCTGAGAAGCATTCCTAATAGGTTGGATAAGAAAAGATATGAGAGTGCCAGATTGATGAAAACTGCTGTAGGTGTTACACTGGGAAAAAAAATAAAACAAAAGAAAAAATAAAAACAAAAGAAAGAAAAGTCTATTCAGGACAACAATTTCTTATGAAGGTTTAGAACATAATCCTACTTCCGTTGTCTTAGAAGGAAGAATTATTAAATTCCCAGAAAATTAACCTGCAGAGAAAAATGGCTGTAAATTTGACGTTTTTGTTGTATTTAACTACTGGAATCTGTTCTGCAACTGCTATTCAATAGAGGAAGCGAGAGATGGAGAGATGGCAAGATGGAGAGATGGAGCGATAGAAAGATGAGGGCCAGTTTGGTCTAATGGTCAAGGGACCAGGCTAGAAAGTGGGAGATCATGAGTTCTAGTCCTACCTTAGCATGAAAGCCGGCTGTATGATTTTGGGCAAGTCACTCTCTGTCAGCCCATGTCAGGCTTTCGGTGACAAGCCAGTCAGTTAATTCCTGTTGCAACCAAAAGTAAACTCTCTCTCTCTCTCTCTCTCTCTCTCTCTCTCTCTCTCTCTCTCTCTCTCTCTCTCTCTCTCTCTCTCTCTCTCTCTCTCTCTCTCTCTCTCTCTCTCTGTGTGTGTGTGTGTGTGTGTGTAAGTATGTGTAATTTGCTATAAATTATTAAGGATTCGGGACCGCATCCTGCCGCATACCTCCCTACGACCGGTCAGGGCCCACAGAGTCGGCCTCCTCCAGGTCCCATCGACCAAGCAATGTCGGTTGGCGGGGCCGAGGGGGAGAGCCTTCTCTGTGGGAGCTCCCTCCCTGTGGAACCAGCTTCCTCCAGAGGTCAGGACTATCCCCACCCTGCTGGCCTTCCGTAAAGCAATAAAAACTTGGCTCTTCCGGCAGGCGGGGTGAAAGTGAGACCAACTAGACCAGATATGGGTCTCCCCCCTTGATTATGAATGTTAGATACTCTTTTTAATTTTTGTAGTTTTTAATTATTGTATTTTTTATATTGTGGAATGGATTCTGACATGTTGTGAGCCTCCCAGAGTCCCCCGGGAGTTGGGCGGCATAGAAATCCATTTAAATAAATAAATAAATAAATAAAACTTTTTAAAAATGCATAATAAAATAAACACATCACATTTTTATTATTTTCATATTGCATCATTTAATACATATATTTACAATCAGGTTTTACACACTTAAAAACATTTTGGAAGAGGTGCTTTGGATTTTTCAAGAATTTAGCATGTATCTGCTTTCATTTAATGTAGCTCATCTTTTTTTCAGATTGCTGCACAATCTTGAAAAACAATCACGGCTGTTCGAAGAACTACATTTATAGGAATGAGCTGTCTTTTTAAAACAGTCATATCTTTTTTTTTCCAGAGTTGCATGAAATCCGAGTGGGGGGAAAAAGACAAGCTTTATAATAAATAGCAAAATGATCCTGTGTTTGCACAAGGTCGAGAACCCTATTGAATCAATCTGAAGCTAGCCCAGCCCTACTTTAGAACATATTATCTTTGCTTGGATGTGTTTTGGATACAGTGAGTAGGATTTAACCTTTCCCAACTGGATACCTTCAGAAATACGTGACCCATAACTTCCATCGTTCTTAGCTAATGATGAACACTACGTAGTTGGTGGATGATAAATTAGGCTGATATTCATGCTTTTAGTTATGTAAATAGGACACACTGGAAGGGGAAACAAGAAAAGCTGTGTGTGCCATGAAAAAGCAACAGCAGCAAACGAAGAAAGCCTGTGCAGTTGGTAAGTGCAACAGACCCAAAAAAGTGTATAATCTGTGGATCATTGGCACGATCAGATATAATGCAGCCAGAAGAGTCATTGTATTAATGTGGCTTGATGAGTAAGTATACGGTTCCTGCGTACTAAAATTACAAAATGCATTTTTTTAATATATCTTCTCACTACAGCAAACAGGGTTTTGTTTTGTTTTGGCTTTGTTTGGGTTTTTTGGCCTTAATCCTGGAAAGCTCAGGTTTTCATTTGGGTGATGGCATTGAAAATATTGTTTAATTCTTTGCAAAGCGTAATTGCAAATGCGCAAAGAAAGTGCATTTGTTTTGATGTATAATGACTACATCGTTCCGAATCTGCCATCTTCCCTTCCATGCCTTCCAAAGTATGATAGGGTCATTCCTGGCAATTACCTTAGGACAGCAGCCAAGCATGCATGACTGCTTTGAGTACATCACAAATTAATTTCCTGGGGGAAATGAACTGAATTACACAGAGAGAGAGAGAGATGGCTCACTTCCGGAGCAGCCTGTCATGCCCCCATCGGAGCCTGAATCTGTGGAGGAAGACGAGCCGGAACTGGAGCTGACAGAGATTCGTTGGCTTCTGAGGAATGTGGGGAGGAACATGCCGAGTCAGGCCAGGGCCTTTCAGGATTGGGACGACTTGTAGGCAGGGAGGAAGGGGGGGGGGTACATGACCAAGAGAGGCTAAGCAGTGAACATGAGAGACAGAGCTCAGGTGATGAGCAAGGACCATGATTCTTGAGCATGGAGAGTGCTCAGGTGATGAGCAAGGACTCCTGATCCTTGAGCATGGAGAGTGGAGAGAAGGCAAGAACAACACAGACTGACCTGATGACTCGGGAGGAGAGCACCTTGCCCCTCTTCACAAGTCATACCTGGGGACTGACTCTTAAGGAGACACTGGGGAGGGGTGTTTGTTGGGAACAAATGCTGAATTCATCGAGTGTTGTGTGCTGTCACCGACGTTGGACATTTCCTGGATTTCTTGCTTTGCTCCTTTGCTTCCTGGATTAATTGACTTGTTCCTTTGCTTCCTGGACTAATTGACTTATTCCTTGTTTGCAGCTGTGGTGCTCACAGCATTGTGCTGGACTACTTGAGGCTGCTGGAGGTGTGTGTGTGTGTGTCATCACTTTGCTCTGGGACTTGCCAGAAATGTGGAAGCATTTGGAGAACATTTTGAGCAATAAAGGGGCAGTTTGAACTGTCAGCTGACTGTGTTGCCTCCGTGCCATGCCCTGGGTCATCACACAGCCATAATGTGTCCTGATTGATATTGCATTTAAATTCATCTCATACCCTGGAAACATGTCTGTCCATACTTCCCTCCAGTTTATGGAGAGAAGGATGATTGAGATGTAGTGCCCTCCATATTTAACATTGCAGGTAGTCCTTGACTTACAGCCATTCATTTGTGACTTGTCCCAAAGGTGCTTTTTTCAGGAGGCAACTGGACTTTCTTGTTTTTTCTTTGAAGATGTTTCGCTTCTCATCCCAAGAAGCTTCTTCAGCTCTGACAGGATAGTGGGGAATGGATTCATTTGCAACTGTTCAAAGTTACGACTGCATTGAAAAAGTGACTTATGACCGGTGCTCACACTTATGACCACTGTAGCCTCCGCGATCACATCATCAAGATTCAGGGGCTTGACAACCAGTATATATTTACAAGAAGTGCAATGTCCCAGCATCGTGTGATTGCCATTTGTGACCTCCCCAGACAGCTTCTGATAAGCAAAGTTAAGTGGGGAAGCTGGATTCGCTTAACGACTACATAATCACTGCAGTGATTCACTTAATAACCACAGCAAAAAAAGGTCATAAAATCAGGTGCAACTCATTTAACCACCGGCTTGCTTAACAACAAAAATTCCGGTCCCAATTGTGGTGGTAAGTCAAGTGTCAGGGTTCCAAATAGCATCCAAAACTAAATCAGAGTCCGAGGCAAAGTATTCCTCAAAGTTCCAATTTATTAGTAGAGCCATGTTGGCACGTCTGGGAGAAACCCGAATCTAAAGCTACGAGGGTTTCTCCACCCAGTTTAAAGTTCATTCCCGTGTTCCCACACCCACAAGTTCATCATGTTGACCAGTCGTCTTTTGCCAACATGTCCGTTACTCCCATCAGCTTCCAGGCAGGTGCTGAACAAAGGATGACCTTGAGAATCTAGAAGGAATTTGTTATGGCTACATCTCTACATCCCTCATGCAAATAGCCCCTCCCAAGTTCCCACAGCAAGAATACATTCTAAAGTATCAAGTGTGGCAGGCCAAAGTCTCCAATCAAAGATGGCTTCGGCCTGACAGCAGATCTTTTACCAATTCACTTTTGTGCAGGGGAATAAAAAATAACTAATAAATTCATAATGTTAAAAAAAAGCAACTTAAGTCAACTATGGCTCCATCATTTGTCATGGACAAATATCAGATTACAGGGAAAGCAGCTTGAAAAATCAATGGCTTCCTTTTGGGAAAATAGTCTTTTATTCATTAGAGAGGCCACTTCAGTCATACAACTCAAAGTGTCTTGTAGCACACCTGGAATACACAGATTACAACAATCAGTATTGATCAAAATCATGGGAAATCAGCATAAATTCAACATAATGATAATAATAGTAGCAATTATCATGAAAGTGTGGCAGGCCAAAGTCTCCAATCAAAGATGGCTTCGGCCTGACATCAAGGACTATCTATGGTTTCTCTGTTTGCCAAAGATGTGTGAGGGACAGTAGGGCAGTAGTCACAGTCTGGAAGTTTGATTTGTTACCAGACGAACCGGTAGCGCCGACTGTGGGTGGACCTGCCCACCCGCCCGGACGTAATGCCGTCCTATTTAGCCACGTTTTCATGGCTGGGCGCATGTGTGGAAGGCACATGGGTGAGTAAAGAGCATGCGTGGGAGGCTGTGCGTATGTGCAGAGGTGTGAGTGCGCTCTCACATTTGCGAACCGGTAGGGGAGGAATACACCTGTTTGCTACCCCATTTTAGCGATACCACAAGACAAAAAAGCCAATCAGATAATTTTAAAATCTGCATAATCTAAAGTAAAGCAAAATGAGTAAACTTTGGCACAGCAAAACATTTATGGGGGGAAAAAACCCCCAAATGTGCATTTTGTGTATGAAACTAATTTCTTTAATTATGTACCAGGGAAAGAGATTCCTCTAGCTCTTCTGAATTTCTTAAATTTGCCCTTCCAAATTTTCTGAACTCAATGAAGCGCTGAACTCTGATTATATGCAGAAGCATATAATTTTTCTTTCACCTAGACTTCAGAGCCTGGGTGACCATAGAAGCGGTAAAAAAAAAAGAAGTCAAGATGGCACAATAGCCGTGTAATTTAAGCTCCATCTTTTAATGTGTTCTTCATGGAGAAAAGCTGTGGGGTTTTGATTGTGTGTATGTGGTCACCTTCTCAATTTCTTTGATCCCCTTCCCTTCTGGTTGCCTCTGTGTCTGACCTTCTCTGTGAGGTGAAGAACAAGATTGGGGATCAGAGTGTGGCATAAGTGCATCTGAATCTATCAATGTTGATCTTTCTCATTTTCATGCATTTGTTAACTCGGTTCTTCTCAATTTCTTATGTTTGTAGATGTCGTTCAATTCACTGAATGTGAGATTATTTTAGGAATGGATATGCACTGTTTGCAGATACATGCACACAGTGCCGGAGCTGATGGATGGTCTGGTTTTGCAAAGGCTTTGCTCTTGATTTCCAATTCTCATCAGCACATCAATTCTCATCAGCACAAGCAAACTTCTATCCAGGGCCTACCACAGCTATATTCTGCTGGGGAAAGAATACAGACAACTTTATTGGGAATTGATTGATTGATTGATTGATTGATTGATTGCCATCAAATCAATGTCAACTCTTAGCAATCACAAGTGGTTTTCCTGCTTTTCCATGCCAGGGAGAACATGATTACATAGCCATTTTTCAAATTCGATGTCTGTCTCAAAAGTGAAGCTTACTGGCTGAATGGGAATTCGGCTCTTGCTATAATGGGCCTCCTAGCAATTACAAGTTAGGCCTTGGACCAGTGGTGGGTTCCTACCAGTGCGGCCCACTCTATAGCACTGGTAGTGGCCCGCTGGTGACGTCACAGTACCGATGCGGTCGGTTGCCAGTGCCTGGGTGCCGCCAATTTTTTTTTTTAAATTAATTTTTTTTAAAAAAATTTTCTGCGCATGCCCAGAAGCCGAGTTTCCGGCACTGCTCATACGCTGCCTTCCTACCCCACAGTGAGTCCAAGCAGGGGAGGATGGCTGAGGGAGCGCGTGAGACGCTGAAAGAACGGGCGGCAGGAGCTATCTCCATTCCCCTCCCTTCAGCAGTCCGAGAAGCCACGAACGCGTGGTGATGATCCCAGGCATTTTCACACGTTCGAGGCGTCTCGAGCTGCTGAGGGGAGGGGGAATGGGCAGCAGGACCTATCTCAGTTCCCCTCCCTTCAGCAGTCTGAGAAGCCACGCCCACCTGGTCACATGGCTGGCACACCATGCCCACAAAATAAGCCACGCCCACAGAATGGTAGTAAAAAAATTGGGAACCTGCCCCTGCCTTGGACTAACTCATCAGACAAAGAGCGGATTCTGAAAACAAGTGGTTCTCCTGCCTCTCCAGGCCAGGGAGAACATGGTTACATAGATTTTCTCCATGACAATCTGTGTCTAACTTGGTCTTTCCGGTCTTCCAATGCCTTTTCAAGGAACCTGATCTTAATCCTTGTTGCACAATTCTCTATCAGCCTTTCAAGCTCCTGTCTATATAAGTAGCACCAAGGAGTCTTGGTGGAGTGTATCTGCTGTTTATATAACAGGAGCTTGCAAAGCTGATAGAGATTGTGCAACACGGATTAAGATCAGGTAGAGGGACAAGGTGATCTTGGTGGAGGGACGTGGTGTGAACAGACTGGCACAGGAAGGAGAAAATGGAATAGCTGGCTCGCTAAAAGTTCAATGCAGATGCAGAAAAACCTTGGGAAGCGATAGACTACTTCCAGGAGCCATTTCTTCCATTCCAATTCAACGTACAGTACCCACATGAAACCAGGCCTCTTGATTTGACTTGCATTGCAGTTTCTCCAGTTACTGATTCCTTGAATTTTGAGGGAGAGAGAACCAGGCTGGGGGAAGTGGGGCTTTTGCCTGCTCTACCACTAACTGATGCCCAGGCGTTACTTCTACAAAGTAGACCAGACTAGGAAATTAATGCTGGGGTGGTCAGTGTTGCTTTCATTGTTAAACTTCAGTAACAGAACCTTGAATGACTGAATATGCTTCCCCACTTTTCTTTATCTTCAAGTGGACTAAGGCTGGGGTTATTCAAGAGGTTATTTACATTACATTCTTGGCCTGAGCTCAGGCCCCCTGACCATTGCCTTGGTAGCAGCAGTTCCTCCTGTATTTCAAGGCCATTCCCTCCCTCCTCTCTCCACATCAGGACTCCTCCCATTTGAAGCTGCATGAGAAACCTCTGAATAGGGGAGAATAACTGAGCAGATGGACACTACTCCCCTCCAAACTTCCTTGTCTGAAGCTGGGTGGGAGCTCAGGATTGTGGGTAATTGCTGACAATGACTGTTGGATGTTCATCATTCAACTGCTCACAAGTAGAGGTGGACATTGTTCTCTCCTGTCCTCCTTTTGGCTTTGAGAGAAGAGCTCTGCAGTGAGAGGTATTGCTGAATGGGATGTTCCAGGGTGAAATGCTCCCGGTTTGGGCGGGCTGGTCGGTTGTCGTAGAGCCGATAGCGATCACAGCGGGCAGCTTCCCCCACCCGCCTGGACGCCGCCATTTGGGTCCTTTTACCCTCTGCGCAGGCGCAAAGCGTTCTGTGCATGCGCAGAGGGTAAAAGAACCCATTTCACCCCTGGGATGTTCCTATATTGGAGTTCTTTATCCCCACTTTCTGTGGAATATTTATTTATTATTTATTTAAGAAAATTGATATGGCCGCCCAATTCACTCTCAGTGACTCTGGGCGGCTTACAAAGATAAAGATTTCTCTTTCCCTTTTCCCTAATTTTCTTAGATAGGAGGAAAGAGGAGATTCCAGCCAAATAATAATACATTTTAACTTTTATGGTAGCTTTGAGCTCAGATGAGTTCTTAAAAATACATCCAACCAATTGAATCAATGGATTCCCAGAGTACATCTACAGTTTTGCAAATAGTGCTTTATTTATTTATTTATTTATTTATTACTTTTTTATTTTTCTCCACAATTCCACTGCATATCAGTACACACATACCTTATAATATATCAATAATATGCATACTTATACATACTTACACTATATCAATAATATACAAACTTATACATTTAAATTCAATCAATCGAAAATCAATATCTTATTTTGCACCTATTTTCAACCACTGTTCGTCAGTCTGTTTCTTCTTTCCTTTACACTCCCCTCCCTCTACCTCCATCTTCTTCTTCTACCTTCTTTCTCCTTCTCTCCCCCTTCTACTTCTCTCCACTCCTTCTCCTCTCCCTTCACCAGCAAAGGCGCAGGAAGGGGGCAAATATTGCTTTAGTTTGGCAAGATTCTGTCTGTAAGAGACAAGAGCCGAGGTGGCGCAGTGGTTAAATGCAGCTATTGCAGGCTACTCCAGCTGACTGCTAATTCAGCAGTTCAGCTGTTCAAATCTCACCAGGCTCAAGGTTGACTCAGCCTTCCATCCTTCTGAGGTCAGTAAAATGAGAACCAAGATTGTTGGGGGCAATATGCTGAACACTGTAAACCACTTAGAGAGGGCTGTAAAGCACCATGAAGCGGTATATAAGTCTAAGTGCTATTGCTATTGCTATTGTAGGTGAGGAACAATAAAGGAAACTACTCAGAAGCAGCTCCATGTGACTTTTTGGGAGCCTGACAGTAACCATTGGTATATGCCAAATCATCTCAAATAGACTCTGTTCCTGCCTTCATTCTGAAGTAAGATCAATGAAACATATGCCCATGTAATCACAGAATCACAGTGTTAGAAGAGGCCATTTCGCCATTGAAATGAAAGCTTGACAGGTAACCCTCTAGTTTCTACTTGAGCACCTCAAAGGAAGGGGTACTTACCAACTCACGGGATAATTGATTCCACTGTCACACAAGTCTTATTTTTGAAGTTACATTCTTCTGAAGTGCAGCCTTTTTTATTTTAATGCCAGGAATATAAAGGCTAAGACTTTTTTTTATTACTTTAAATAACAATCTGATTTACTTCGAAAACTGATTTGCAAATACTTTTTGCAAAGTGAGCCCAGTGGCTTAGAATAGCACAACGATAAACACAACGAGGTTCACACTGGGTGCAAAAACGGGGCTTGCGGATCACTTTAGGAGCAATGCAATGTGACAGCCCCTAAAAATAACTCGTAGGATAAGAAAGTAATCCTTAATAAGCATATTTTCTGACATTTTGTCAGTTGAATGTGCATAGGTAGGCTTTAAAACCACATGTTAAACTGAAATGGGTGGTTAATGGATTCAGCTTGTGAAACAATTGCAACATGATCCAACCCTGTGTGAGGTATTTTTTCCTGAATTTTGGGTCTCTTGCCAATCATCTGGTGGTGTTGCTAGGGGCTGTGTATTGCACCATAACCTGGATTTTTCCTACTGCAATAGTGAGATTTTGTGGTGGCCCTAAAGTTTTGAAAAAAAATCTACTCTTAGACCTGAGAGGGAGCACATCCATGTCTGTTTCCCCCTCCTCCTCCCAACTGCTTCAAGGCCTCGTTATTTCTACAGGCCTTTGATTTGCTTAGTTGTTCTGGGATCCGCGTTCTGGTAATGATCATTTGCTGTTTTGTTTAATGATCTGATTTCATAGCACAGAATTGTTATGCAGCCTTGAATATTGGGTAAGCAACCTATAAACATTTTGGAATCAATAAACACAGAAATTATTATCTAGAGACATTCTCAGTTCTAAGGTGGATGGTGTCTATAAGATATTTCATTTCCTTTCCCCTCCAAGCCCTTCTTGTATTTCATAGGTTTCTACCAAGTATTTCGGAAAGCACATAAGGAAAATTAAGACGACAATTGGGAAGGGAAGCTGCTAAGGCAATTCTAGCCTGCAGTAACTTCCTTGGCATCTAAATTGATTGCAGAAAGCCAAAGAGTGATCCCACATCAAGATTGCACTGAAGGATGTTTTTCAGTCAAAATCTGAAGCTGACTCGATATTTCGTGCTACTCTCACATAAACATTTTTTTTAAGAAGCATGAGATTCGGAGTCATCCCATCTGAGCAAACTTCCTGCAGCTACAACATTTGTTTGTTTCAGTATTCTATACTTTAAACCTCGGATATCTTCTAGAGATATCTCTGAGGTCTAAGAAAGTTGATAGGGAAATAAACAATGAGGAAAAAGTGAATTGATCCTGCAGCTTTGGAAACATGATGCGATGTTCTTATTGAGCCTAATGCAATCACCCATCTTTTATGGAGCTGATTCAAACAGCACATTAATCAAGGCAGAACAAAAAGTAATGGGTGGAAGCTTCTTAAAGAGAGATGCAACCTAGAAGTAAGGAGACATTTTCTGACAGTGAGAACAATTAATCAATGGAATAGCTTGACTCCTGGAGTTGTGGTTGTTCCATCACTGGAGGTTTTCAAAAATAGACTGGACAATCATTTGACCAGGATGGTCTAAGGTCTCCTGCCTTGAGCAGGGGGTTGAACTAGATGACCTCTGAGGTCCCTCCCAATCCTATGATTCTATGTTCTATGTTCTAACCTTTGATTATTAAATAAACCACAATGTACTGGACTCACCCATTATGCTAAGCTATATGTTTCCCATTAAATCAAAAATCTATAGACCTTCCAGATCTTTACAGTATAATTTTTGGAATTACAGTACCATTCAATAAGACCCTTGTTCCAAATTCTGCAAGTTGAAGCTTCCAAATCTAGGTAGATGCCCATGTTCAAGAAGACTAGCTTAGCCTGAAATATGGATTCCTAATATAGAAGCATTTTAAACACTCAAAGCAGTTTCTTATACTTTGTTGAAAGATTAGTAATCATTCATGATCACAGAAATGACCGCAATAACATCACACAATGAAGCCCAACTCAAAATTCCTTAGTGAATGATAGCTTATTCAAAAAATTTCAGGTTACAGGTAATCATGGTCATCGTGATTCATATATTACCCCATGATTTGTTTTGTTTGGGTTTAGCAAGATGCATCAATTGAGCCATAGTGGCATCTCTGACTTAGGTGTCATATATGAACCCAACCAATGAATCACCTGCCATGCTGTTAAATGAAGCTATTAAAAATGGCTTACAATAGATGAAATGTATCAAAGTGTATTCATCAAATCAAATTTTCCTCGCCTCTTGTATTTTATCTTTCTTTAATTCATAGAATAGAATAGAATAGAATAGAATAGAATAGAATAGAATAGAATAGAATAGAATAGAATAGAATAGAACAGAATTCTTTATTGGACAAGTGTGATTGGACACACAAGGAATTTGTCTTTAGTGTATATGCTCTCAGTGTACATAAAAGAAAAGATATGTTTGTCAAGAATCATGAGGTAAAACACTTAATGATTGTCAAAGGGTACAAATAAGCAATCAGGAACAATCAATATTAATATAAATCGTAAGGATACAAGGAACAAGTTACAGTCATACAGTCATAAGTGGGAGGAGATAGGTGATAGGAACAATGAGAAGACTAATAGTAATAGTAATGCAGCCTTAGTGAATAGTTTGACAGTGGTGAGGGAATTATTTGTTTAGCAGAGTAATGGCATTCGGGAAAAAACTGTTCATGGCCCAAATCTTAAGGATACAGCAAATTTACAGCAACTCCAGGCCTGGCACAACAAATTTTCTAAGTGTTGTCTTTAAAGTAAGAATAAAATAACGGAATCAGGTAACTGGCCCACCTGCATATACATAGCATAAAGGATATAGTGCAATTCATACTCAGTTCCAACATACCCATTAGCAATACTATGCCAACATGTAGCATCAGTGCTATATCTCTCTGTCTAGATCAGCGTTCTCAACCTGGGGGTCGCGACCCCTTTGGGGGTCGAACAACCCTTTCACAGGGGTTGGGAGACTTCGCCCAGATGCCACCATTTGGGTTCTTTTACCCTCTGTGCATGCGCAGAATGCTTTGTGCATGCGCAGAGGGTAAAAGAACCCAAATGGCAGGGGCGCGGCAGGGGGCACGGCGGGGGGCGCGGTGGTGGGGTGGGATGCAGTGGGGGCGCAGGGGCGGGGCGCAGGTCGCGGAATTAGGAAGGTTGAGAACCACTGATCTAGATACTCTGCTTACAGAGACTGTGTTAACTGTTGTTGGAGAGAAACTCTCCCAGTTGAGAGGAGGGCTCAAGTGGGCAATTTGCCTGGACTCACTACATAAACACAAGAGGACAAAGTTTGACCTTCTCATCCACAAGGCCTTTGAGTCTTATCTGGTCTTTCCCAGGCAAAAGCTGCCAGTCTGAGGAGATTCCTGTATTATAGGCAGAGAACAGTCAAATAGTTAGTTTGAACTCTTTACATATGGGCCCGGTTGTTAGCACCTGACAACTGTGTTTTTAAACAATGAATTATAAAATAAACTACAATCAGATGAATTTACACATTATGAAAACCATGGACCATTTTTTTTACAAACCACAATTCTGGATTAATGCAGTATGCTAAGGCAAAACAAATAAAAGTTATAGCACATGATGGGTTAGTATAATGTGTGCTCCCAGCAGAGGATTCACAACAGGATATTCAGGTAAGAAAGAGCAATTACTGTCAAAGGGAAAACTTTGTTGAGACCCCCGAAGATTAATACTCTAAAAACAGATAAATACTTGCCTTAGAATAGATAATTCCAGATCTTTCTTCTCTTTTTTTCTCTTCCCTTGCATGAGAATCTTTAGAATGCTTTTCTAACACTATTTTGAACTGAGTGATAGGATGTTAATTACATACAGATTCATTATCACTGTGAAATGAATTTCTGAACATATCATATATAAATATAATGTGCAAATGTTGGATTCAATACTACAGGTTTTAATAGCCAATTTTTACACCTATCAACCAGTATCTCATTATTCATGGTTTCCTGTTTCTTACTTTATTTGTATAAAAATTGAACGTATTATTATTCATGATGTGAAAATTGCTCTTTAATTTCACACTATTGTTGTTTGACTACTTTGGTTGCTTACAATATAGTTTTTGTTGTGTTTCATTTTTTTTTTTAAAAAAATCTGTGCTTATTTTGTGTTTTGAAGAAACTGATGTTATGGAAGACTTGCATCTTACAATTGAATGATTATAATCTCTCTCTCAGTAGTAAAATGCTCATTTGAAAGAATCTTGCCAGTTTAATCTAGAGTTTTGTCAACACCAGCTACTTTTAAAATTACAAGTTATAAAAGCAGGATAATTCTATTATGTTTACTTAATATATGTAATCAGGGATGCAGTGGTGAATTTATCAGTGTGATGTATAAAAGCTTATGATGGAATCCAGTTACTGGGCTTATAAATGATGTCAGGCTATAATGTATTCAATTTTGGCTTAATCTATTATGTGAACAATACAATAATCTATATTGTAATGATAAAACCTGGTTTATGGCTTAGTGTTAACCTCTCCGGCCTGATATGATGTTTTAACCAAGTCGCTTTCCCTCAAATCCTTGCACTTAATCAAAAACAGCAAGACTCAGCAGAGGTTTATTAGAATTAACCTACCCTGTGATTCTGTGCATAGTATCCTGGGGCTGATCTTCACTGGGTACAAGGCAAAAAAGATCAAGCAACTTTTCAAGTTCTCTAAAACTTTTCCTCAGGCCAAGTGTCACAAAACATCGAGGATGGTGGCAAAATAAGTAAAAAGGCCAGGTCTTAATATCTGTGAGGTCTGAAATTGAAAAATCACTCTGAGAGCTTTGCTATAGTATGATCCTTAATGAAATTCAGTCCTTGCTGCATCAACCGATAGAATGGCAGGCATAATGATGCACTATCCTGTCTTTCTTTGCTGTTCTCTGCATATTGTAGCTGGTGGGTGTTTTGTGGTGGAAGAAGCAACAGGAGAAGGTGGCATAAATTAGAGCCTGTGGATGATATAAAGTAAATAGTATCAAGAGATAGGAGGCAAAATGGTGGCTGCAGGGTCTTCTGATGTTGCTGTAAATTACCAGTGATGAAAAGTTGTGACATTAAGCTGAAGACTAAATACCCCTGTTGAAGGTACCAAGGTACACTTCACATTTGGGGACAAAGAAAATAGGCACTTCCCTTTTCCTCTGAAAGCACCAAGGCACAAGCAAAAAGATCATGAAAAGAAGATCAACAAACATGACCATGGCAATGTCTTTGGGACTGAGGCTGTCCTTAGGACAGGGGGTGGAATGACCCCACACCTGAATTTCACCGGAGCAAAAGCTACATCTATCCCAGTTCATTAGATTTACAGTTTGTTTATTGATTGATTGAGTTAATTCAATTCGAGTGTTGCCTGATTCTAGACTGACTTGGGGTAGCAGTTCAGTTCAATTCAGAAGTCAAGATCAAAGCAAACCATATAAGATAATCCATGTATTTGAAAACAAATACAAAACTCCAATAGAAGCAAATATATATATAGTTCAGAGCTGAATTCTAGAGTCCTTTGTGTTTTCTGAGCTTGTTGTTTGTTTGCAGATGTTTCATTACCCAACTAGGAAACATCATCACTGTGAGTGAGTGTGAGGTTTACTCCCTGTTTATGCACAGTGGCTTGACCTGCCAGGATTTGGTGCAGGCTTGGTTTTCTCTTGGATAGTTCCTTCATTGGGGCATTGGTTTCTGTTTGGTTTTGTCTAGTGTTAATCCTTGCTTATCTGGGTTTTAGATGCCAGAGAAGATGTGTCTTGATCTTTTTGTTTCCTTCTTAATTTTTTTCCCTACTGTCCCTGTTGAATGGTGTATAAATATGGTTCATTTTATGTATCTATTACTACGATTGAGTCTGTCCATGAGTTGTGGGATTTTAGGAGTTTTCACTGTGTCTTCTGAGTATTAGTTGGTGTTCATAGATGTGTTCTGCTAATGTTTTGCCTGTCTGTCCTACATAGTGGCTGTCACTTTCACTGTATGTTGACTCCTGTTTTTTCCTCTTCAGCTACCGTGTCTTGATTTACTTAAAACGCTTTGAAGGGCTTTAGTTGGTTTGTGTACTATGATAACGGCATGTGATTGCAATGTTCAGTTGGATGTTTCTGAGATTTTTGATGTATGTTGGTGGTAGCCTTTTTATAACTTGGGTTGAGTGGTCAGGGATTTTTTTTTTTTGATAAATTTGCACGGGTATCTATTTTATTGGAAAATGTATAGGTGGTCTATTTACTTTTTTCTGGTGTTCTGGACTGCTGCAATGCGTTGGTGCTCCTCTGAATAATGTTGTTACATAGCTCCTCTTGTGGGAGGTTGGGTTGTTACTTTGATAAAGTAGCCCTTGGTTAGCGTGGGTTGTTTTTCGATAGACTTGCATTTCTAATTTGCAGTTGCTTCCTCTGCTGATGAGGATATTCAGGAAGGGAAGCATATTGTTTTGTTTTTTTCTTCCCTTGTGAACTTTCTTCCCTTGAAGATGTTCTTGATACCCACATACTTTATCAAAAAGTATGTGACTGCTCCATCCACTATAGCGCAACCAACACAAACTATGAAAAGTTTTTACTGGCTGTGTGACCAGAAGTCAGAATTAAAGCAAACCACATAAGATAATCTGTACATTCGAAAACAAGTACACAGCTCCAGTAGAAGTAAATAGATGTAGCTCGAGGTTGAACTGTTTTTTTTTAAACAGGGTTTTTTTAAACAGCTCAAAGATCTTAATTTTGCCACAAGAGGTTTGAAAGATGAGTAGCTGAGTTGCAGACAATCAAGTAGCAACTTTCGGAGAATGTGAGCATCATAAATATTTAAATCATCTAAATATTCTTTTACCTGTTCCTTATTAATGCTGCTGCTTGATATTCCCAAAGCTTCATTAATATTTATCTCAACTTTGGGCTTTCTACACAGCCAGAAGAAGAAGAAAAAGCATTCACGTTTTACATGCCTTCTTTACAGTCAGTACTTTTCTCCTTCTTCTTGATGCAGTTGGTCTTCTTTTAGGTTTTTTTCTTCCTCCCTCCACAAATATATTTTCCAAAATATATTTATTCAGCCTTTTTGTATTCTTTTCTATTATCTTAGGATATATTTCATTTATCTACATGTCTTCTTTGTTGCTTCCTATAGTTATATTGCCTTATTGTACCTCTCCTTTCCATAGATTTTTTTTTTAAATCATAGTTTTTTCTTCTTCTTTTAATGGGCTTCCCGATTGCAGTAATTACTGTTAAGGCATGATTAGATGCAAAAGTCGAGTTGGAAAATGTATTTGATGCTTTCTTCAAAAAGATGGCGGGGAGGGCCTCATTTGATTTTTTGGCATAAACATAAAATAACATCTATTCCAAGGGCGGGTTGCTCACTTACTTCGCTGCTGGAGCCATGCGCGCACATCTCCATGCTTCAGGGGCGCTCTATCTCGCTACACGTGCGTGCCCCCTCGTGCGATTTTGCTTCTGCGCATGCACGGAAGCAAAATCTCACCAAAATCTCACGTGCGCGCGCATCCCCTCACAAGATTTCGGCGCGATTTTGCTTCCGTGCATGCGCAGAAGCAAAATCGCCCGAAAATCACCGAAAATCACCCCAAAAAATGGCAAGGCGCCGGGTGAACTGGCAGAGAGGGCTCCGAAGCGGTTGCGCAATCCGCCGCTCCCTACCGGAGCTGCGTATTGGGCAGCTCCGGCAGGAACCCACCTCTGATCTATTCAGTTCTCACAGTATAGTAACTGTTAGTAACTTTTAAGAACAGGCAGACCTTGAATGACAACAGATTAAAAAAAGGAGGGAATTATAGTGCAGATTCAAAGTTCCAATAGTGAATTAATTTTGGGTGCTCGGAAATACAGCTGAATTTAGTGCTGTTTGCAGCGTCTTGCAGTCCCATGACTGCATTTGACAATTTTTTTTTGCAGAAAACCAGCATTTCCAATTTTCGGAAAAACATCCATAGTGAAACACTGGTGTGATTAACGACCATGGCACTTGCATAACAATTGCTGGAAAAGTCATAAAAATGATCATAAAGCAACAGTTATGACGTGACTGTAATAGGCAGGCTCATATGTCAAGGACTATCTGTACCCGAGTAGCAGGTATTGTATAGAAATTCTGCATGGAACACGTTTAGAGCATGTCTATTGATGTGTTTCCATTTCAGGATAGTTACTTAACATTTTTTCCACAGAAAAGGAAAATTACGTTAGAATGAACTCAGATTAAAATTAAGATTTGCTAATGCCTTATTTTTGTTCCTAAAATGGAAATATTTCTTTGTTTTGCAATAGCATTTATGGGGTGGGGGTGGGGAATTGATGGACAGGAACCCTGAACTCTCATTTGCATTAATGTTTTTATGATTGTACAACATGAGATAATTTAACTATTATAAATGATTTGCAGTTTTTTTAAAAAAAAAGATATTGCTGACAAAATATGTACTTCTTAGTGTTTATTCAAGATTGGACTAATAGATATTCAGAATTTAGCTTAGCTTGTCCATATACCTTTAGCAATAAAAATATAATTCAACTTCTTGACATTGGACTAACCTTCTTTTTCAATGTAATAAAAGTAATTTCAACTTACATATGAATTATTCTTATCAGGAAAATTTCCATAGGTGCTGTCTGCTGAAGATAGCAGCTGGTGAAAATTCAAATGTATTATTATTTTTTATTTTTTCTTCTTCTTTTTCCTTCTTGCATACAGGACACTTTTGTCTTTCCAGGAGAGTCTGGAAAAGATGGTGTACAAAGGAAGAAGCTGTTTGGATCTACGTACTCTTTGAGAGACACACAAACACGGAGAAGGAGGCAAGTATTCTGATGATCTGCAGGTACAGCAAAAACAAACTAAGATTCAAACCTTTATTGTCAGAGTACAACATGTGTACAATGAGATTGGCTGAGCCTCCCTTCGTGCACCCCCCCCAACACAATACAACTCACACAGGGGTGAAATGCTACCGGTTCAGCCCGGTTCAGGCGTACCGGTAGCAGCAGCTGCCGGTGGTTTGGACAATCGGTAGCAGCGGCAGCGCAAGGCTCTGCCCACCCGCCTGGATGCCGCCATTTTCTTTTTCAACCCTTTGCACATGCGCAAAGCCTGCGCATGCGTGACGCAAATCACACGCTTCTGAACCGGTAGGGAAGGTAAGTGGATTTCACAGTGAAAGACAGAAAATCCCTAGCCCAGTGAATCCTACTAACAACAAACACCCAGTCCTATTGCACCGTATTGAATGTATTGCACGTCGTGCCAGCCCCACAAGTCAATCGTACTATGTTGTTGTAAAGATGGTGCAGTGGTTAAATGCAGCACTGCAGGCTACTGCTAGTTCAGCAGTTCAGCTGTTCAAATCTCACCGGCTCAAGGTTGACTCAGCCTTCCATCCTTCTGAGGTCGGTAAAATGAGGACCCAGATTGTTGGGGGCAATATGCTGAACTCTGTAAACCGCTTAGAGAGGGCTGTAAAGCACTATGAAGCGGTATATAAGTCTAAGTGCTATTGCTATTGCTAAAGTTATTTTTTATTCAGGAGTCTGACAGCCAACGGATTAAAAACTCATTGATTAATTAAATGTATTTATTTATTACATTCATATGATGCCCTTCTCACTATTCAAAGTGACTCTGGGCAGTTTACAATGTTCTAAAACCATAAATATAATTAACAACAATTAAATAAAAACTAAAAATCAAGAACACAGATGATATGTGATGGGCTTTTGTCTCTCACTCTACTAACCATGTTCAGTGTAGCATGTCCCTACTGGGTTCCCAAGCCACATTTTAAGGCCCTTCCAGAAGGCCGGAATGTTCCAAAGGATGGGAGTACAGTGGAGAAGGCTCTTCTACTAGATCCTGCTAACTGAAATTCCTTGGCTGATGATATCTGCAGGATGCCTCTTCTACTGCAGTTGGTGGAGTGGACCAATCCTATTGGGACAAGACAGTTGCTCAGACAACCTGGTCTCAGGCCATGAAGGGCTTTAAAAATGATAATCAACATCTTGAATTGGACCTGGAAGCAAACTGGTAACTAATGCAGCTTGCATAATACATCACCCTACGGTCTTCCAGAACTGTCCATACCACTGCATTCTGCACTAATTGTTGCTTCCAGATACTCTTCAAGGGTAGCCCCATGTAGAGCGCATTGCAGTAATCCAAATGAGAGAAGACTAGGGCACGATTAACTAAGTACAAGTGACTTGCATGTCGGGCCCACTAGATGCCCCCACAGAAAATCAATTCCACTACACTGTCATGCCCCTGTCGGAGTCTGAATCTGCGGGGGAAGATGAGCTGGAACAAGAACTGACACAGATGGAGAGCCAGCTCTGTTGGCCTTGGAGGAAACTGGGGAAGGGCAGAGTCAGTCCAGGCAAGGCTTTTCTGAATTAGTAAGGCCTGCAGACAGGGAGAGCTCAGGAGAAGAGCAAGGACTACCCCAGTAGTGGGTTCTAAAACCCGTTGCTACCAGTTGGTGCGCACGCTTGTGACACTTCTGTACATGCGCAGAAGCATCCAGGGTGAGTGGACAGAGCCTCCCACCGCCGCCGCTACCGATTCGCAGAACCAGGCCGAACCGGGAGCAACCCACCACTGGACTACCCCCTCCTGATCCGAGAGCAAGGAGGGAAGAGAGACGGCAAGATCAACGCAGATTGAGCTGGCTACGAGGGAGGAGAGTGCCCCACCCCTTTTCACAAGGCACACCTGGGGATTGAGATGTAAGGAGGTGCCGGTGGAAGGGGCATTTGTCGGGAGCCTCGTGTGCACTTGCCAACACCTGGAGATTGCTATACTCTGTCTTGTGGGGCTTGCCACTTTGCTTGCTTCTCTGAACTTCTTGCTCTGGTTACTATTTAGCTAACCTGGCTTATTGGACTGCTGGCCCTGGTTAATGTTTGGGCTAACCTGGCTTATTGGACTGCTGGCCCTGGTTGCTGTTTGGTTAACCTGGCTTACTGGACTACTTGCAGCCAGAGGCTTCTGAAAGTGTGTGTGAGAGCTTTGCTCCAGGACTTGTAGTGAATGTGGGAACTTTGGGGGCACAGTTGGAGCAATAAAGGAGAGTTAGATCTGTTCTCTGGTTGTGTTGCATATAGGCTGATACGTACTTTCATTGTGACTGGCTATAATAACCGAATCTTGCAAATCTGATGGTGTTGTGCCTCCTCCCCTTCTTATATTCCAGTGAATTAGGGAAGAGTCTATTTGAGCCACTTCTGAATGTTCTGCTAAACTTCTGGATATTCTTCACCCTTGTTATCCTAGCCGGAGATCTTGTATATCTCCATCATGGTTATCTTCTTTACTTTCTATAATCCTTTCCAACCTCATGATTCTATGAAGTTCAGCCAAGCACCCGTTTGACTTGCTTACTAAGCTGGGCAGACCTCACAGAATTATATGTATGCTTGTCAAATTCCTAATTTACTTTTCTTCAGGATAGGAAGAACTAAAGCTTGCTCAATAGGTTGCATTCATCCAAACTTTTAAGGCATGGAGGAAGACTTTCAGTAAGATTACCACTACTTAGAACAGTATATGGACACTTGAATAACAATTCAAAGTTATTTATCTTTTCCAATTCCATTAAGTAGTTTATTAGCTTTGATGGCAGCATGACTTTGTCTGAAGGCCATCTGTTGGGAGAATAGCTGACTTCCTTGGAAAGCTGGCTGACCAATTTACAAACAAATGTGGACAATCAATTAAATATGAGCCAGCAGTGTGCCACAGCAGTCAAAAAAGCCAATGAAATCCTAAATTAACAGAAGGATTGAATCAAGATCATGTGAGATACTAGTACTGCTCTATAAAGCCTTAGTAAGGCCATACCCAGAATACTGCATCCAGTTTTGATCACCACACAATAAAAAAGACGTTGAGATGCTAGAAAGAGTGCAGAGAAGAGCAACAAAGGTGATTAGGGGGCTGGGAGCTAAAACATATGAAGAACAGTTACAGGAACTGGGCATGGGTAGTCGTGAAGAAAAGGGCCAGGGGTGACATGATAGCAGTGTTCCAATATCTGAGGGGCTGTCACAGAGAAGAGGGGTATTTCAAGCTATTTTCAAAGGAACCCGTAGGCCAGACAAGGAACAATGGATGGAAACTGATCAAGGAGAGATTTAACCTAGAAATAAAGAGGAATTTTCTGACAGTGAGAACAATCAACCAATGGAACAGTTTGCCTTCAGAAGTTGTGGGTGTTTCATCACTGGAGGCATTCAAGAACAGACTGGATGGCCACTTGTCAGAAATAGTATAGGTCATAGGATCTCCTGCTTGAGCAGGGGGTTGGATTAGACGACCTTCAACTCTGTTATTCTAAGACTAGATGTTGTGCCATGGTCCAATCAAGTAGGCTACTGCTTATTTCCTTAAGTCTAGCCACTAGACTGTAATAATTCTAAGACCCTGTTTATTTTGTTAAAGTGTAATGTTTGAATGATTATGATGGGGGGTAGCATAAAACAGAAGTTAAAAGTAAACCATCATATTTTGAAAACCATGATGAATGGAGCAGTGACAATAGTGACCTTTCTTTAAAGACCCAATTGCACGTTGCATTTTGCCAATTTAGAGCAACGTTTGAAGAAAATAAAAATTGCATTCAAACTAAAACACAGCAGTAGAACAAAATATGTATCTTAAAAGTTTGGGTAAGAAGATAAAGCCATAGGTCTTTTTTTTTCTATTAGAAAGCAATGTATAAATGTTGATCCAGTGGTGGGCTGCTGCCGGTTTGGGCCGGTTCAGGTGAACTGGTAGTTGCGACCTGCGGGATCCACCCAGGTGCAATCCAGTCCTATATCGCTGTGTTGTTTGATGCTGGACGCATGTGCGGATGGCGCGCGTAAGCGAATTCCCGTGTTTTGTGACACTGCACACATGGGCAGACAGAACGGGTGAGCAAATTTCCGTGTTTTGTGATGCCATCTGCACGTGTGCTCACATTTCCGGTGCTGGGTGAACTGGTTGTTACGATATGTGACGCCCACCTCTGTGTAGATCCAGAATGTTTTGCCAATTCTAGAAAAGATCGTGGAACTGGCTATGATATTTACATGTTTGAAAGACCAAGAATATATCACATCTATCTAGAAAATTTTCATTTTTTTTAAAAAAAAGCTAATTTTGTAGGCTGGTGGCAAACCTTCAGGATGCACCTGCCTGCCATCTATCTAATTAAATGTAATGAATGTTAATTATTAGATAGCATGAAATACAATAAATAGCAACATAAACAGCAACAATAATGAAGATGTTTTAAGTTTGGCAATCAGAGGAGATGTTATACACCTGATTTTAGAAACAACGATAGCTTCTGCAGAAATCCTTGGCTTGACATGCAAACATTCAATCCTGTCACTTGGTAAGAATCAATTACCAATGGCAAAAAAAAAGTGCTTAAAGTAAGAGACGTGGGCAGTGTGAACATTTCTGCCTGGATTATTTTCTGTTGTAAGAACCAGGAAGGGAATGACTCATTACTATGCAAATAGGGTAAGCCCTTGATGGGTGGTAATTGTTATAATTCATCTCCAAGAGATTTGTATCTTATTTGAAAACATAATGCTACTAAACAACCACTACAGGTGCAAAAAATAACTGTTTTAATATTTTGGTTGTTTTTTTAAAAAATTTCTCTGATGAATTAAGAGAGCAGACTCAACCAGCTCAGCAGCGGTTTTCTATTGTCTCAGTTCCTTTTGTCTTGATTATGGACTTATGGAAATTGCTTTTTAAGTGTGACTTATCCTTGTCTGCATCTTTTCCCATGGTGTGTAGTGTTTTCTGTTCTATGCTTTATTAGTGCCTTACAACCTCATTTTATTTATTAATTTCTGAAATGTATTGGCTGCCCATCTTACCGCAGGGTAACCCCATCAAAGAAAAATTTTACACGCATACTGGTTAGCGCAAGAGGGCCACTTTGCAAAAATTATCAATAACTAGGTAATTTGTTAGAGATAAAAATTTGTAAAACAACCAAGATGCACATTGTTGAGTCTGGTGATTGAAGAGGCTTGAGACAGGGTTCAAGACAAACAGCTCTTTATTTAACTCTGTACAAGATCCAGCAGAGAGCCAGTCTGACAGCTAGCCCTTTTATAGGGAGCTGTTAGATGGCTCAGCCAATCAGAGGTCTCCATTTTCCCGCCTAAACGGAGGACCTGGTTGTAACCAGGAAGTCTGGATATCTAACACACATTGTTTTCCTCTTCTCACCGAAAGGAAAATAAAGAACTGTAACCGTCATTTTTAAAACCGATACTGAATTGAAAGTTTCTGGTTTGATTTATTCTTTGATCTTAACTGATGTCCTGTAAGCTGACTTATTTTTTAAATGTACGTTAGGATCCCATATTTGAACCTTTAGCCATTGGCCTCTGAAGCTTAGAATGGTTTATCAGCTCCTGTTGACATCCATAAAACATGCTACTTGCCAGGAATTTTGAACTACCGTATTTTTTCGGAGTATAAGACGCACCGAAGTATAAGACGCACCTTAGTTTTGGGGGAGGAAAACAAGGGAAAAAGGCCTCTGCCTCCAAGCAATTTGGCAAACAGCAAACAGCACAGATGATATACACTGTTTGCTGTGTATTTCTGTGCATGTGTGCCTGACCCATAGAAATAGCAAAGAATTGGAGAAATGTACATTATGCCAGAAAGTTTTCTTAAATGTAGTCACACTAACTCTTCCCAATTATCTAAATAGATCTACTCCAAGGTAACTAAACTCTAATGCTAAACAGGACACTGTTACATTTCAGACTATACTTGTACAGAGCTGTTAAAATTAATTAAAATTTCTGGAAGTATACATTATTCTCTATTATTTAAAAGAAGATACAATAGCACTGGGCCTCTTCAGAGTAAGCATTTATTTTAAAAAGCTTCTTTATTTTGTTAAGTTGTCTAGATTTACAGGGATCTCCAACCTTGGCAACTTTAAGACTTGTGGACTTCAACTCCCATTATTCCACAGCCAGCAAAGCTAACAAAGCTGGCTGTGGAATTCTGGGAGTTGAAGTCCACAAGTCTTAAAATTGCCCCTGGCTCTAGAACAATAATAAAGCAGTCTTTAAAAAATAAGTCTAATAATTTGGACATTCTACAGACATTTATAGTTATTCACTTACCCCCTTCCATCCAGTTCAGCAAAAAATAAAAATCTGCTGTGTCTCTCCCAGCTATTTGCCTCTTTTTAGTTAGTTTCACTTTCATTTTCCCACGTGGCAAACCTAATCAGCTGTAGATCAGGAAACTGCTACTGACTTGCTCGGCTTTACAGGCTCTTCCCTCTTTCCTGCAAGCAGGTAAATTGCTGGAAGACAGAGGC
>JALIGW010000002.1:228692695-228732695 GCA_023053685.1 Diadophis punctatus similis
CAGTATGTATGTATTTAATATTCAGTTTAGTTATGATAAGGTAGAGACAACTTCCAATTCGGGTATCAATATTTTTTCTTTAAAATAAAGTATCTTTCCAGAACCACATCTTCTTTTAAAACTTCCAGCAAAACTTTTTTTTCTCTCCTAATTTCCAAACGTTTTCTTCAAATTTTTAGTATGCTTGTCCCGCCGCTAACATTTAGCTTCCATATCTTTTCCCCCTCGTATTTTGGGGTTATTCTTAAAAAGCAACAATCCTTTTTAGCCCAGATCGCAAACTACTCACTTTTCCCTCCTGCTTAGTCTTGGTGTTTCTGGTCTTCTTTCAGCTTTGTGGCAGCCATGTTTGCTGCTGCTGCTCCACGTCATCTGCTAGAGGCTTTCCAGTTCAGGGAGGGGAGATGCGGCTCCCCTCTACCTTCCTGGCGGTCCCCCTTCACTTCGCCCCATCTCCGGGGGTTTAGGTCCCAATCCGGGACCCTCAGACATGGAGTGTTTGGAGCCAGCCACGGAGCTCGCGGTCCTGGCTTCCGATGTCGCCGAGAAACCGGAAGGCTGGTTTGTAATACACAAACTTATCAAGGAATCGATCTGCTACCTCAGAACTCCTGGCAGGAGATAATAGCACCTCCCTTCAACTCTGCTTTGCTTTCTGTGCCCTTTTTCTTTTTTTACATAATAATTTTATCAAACAGAATTAAAAAGATTAAAAAGCAAATACAAACTGAAAAAATGAACAAAGAACAAAGAAAGCAACAAAGAAAAAATAAACAGAAAAGAAAAAATTAAGAATATATTAAGAAAAATAAAAGAAATAGTGTCAGGAGCACTTGTGGGTGATCTCAAGTCCTCTCATTGTCCAGAGAAGAATTATGAAGAACCAAACTACTTGAGGACTCTTCATTCCACTGTGGTCATTGGCTCCGTTTTAATTTCTTCCTCAGAAGTCCACTTTCTGTTACTTTCTGTGTCCTCAACTGCCCTTCTCTTTCGCTTTCTGTCTCTTGCTCTTGCAGTGAGGAGGTGACTGAAATCTGTGAGCACTATTATGCCCACAAACACCTCCCTTTGAGCTCACCAAGCTCCCTACCATATCTGACTTTTAATTTCTTCCCTTTTAAGATTCTTTTAATTAAGGGAAACAGTGGGAAGCTGACATGCTGAAAGGAAAAATGCCAGCCTATAGTGTCACCTTTCTTTTCAAGAATTTATCTGGAGCTTACATTGGCCCCAATATGTATTCTTAGAGAATAAAAATGATTGTGATAGGACTTTTTTGATATGTGCCCATTTGCCTGAGGAAGAAAAGGATTCCCTGGGAAGGGGCAGTTAGAAGGAACGCTTCGTATAAATAGCTGTCAGAGCGCGGCAGCCAATGGTAGCTGCCGGATTCTCCCGCTCAGGGGCTCAGCCAATGGCTGAGCCGCATGCTGTCTCCAAGGCTCCTGGAGACGCTACAATGGGTTACAGTGAAGTGGCAGTTTCCCAGGAGTGAGGGAGCACATTCTAAAGAAGGGGGGGAGATAAGAGGCCACAAAGCCCAGAGATAGATAGAAAACAGTGGAAGAGAGTTAGCATAGTCATTTCCTAGGATCTCCCATGGTTTATCCATTAGGTTGAGAGTATTAAAGATGTAGTCTGGCAAGATTCTGTCTATTGGGTGTAAGCAAATAAAGAACTGAGCTTCGGTGGTATTGTTCTCGGTTATTTTTGGGCTGGGTCTAACAGATATCAAGAAACAGTGTCACTTCTTTGCTTTCTGATCAACGGCTGTTTATGACAAGCACATAGCAGCCATGTTGTTAATGCACAAGCTATCACAGTGGCAGCCTTTTTCTGAGATGCCCAAAGCAGGCTCTCAAAAATTCAAGGCTATCCATTATTCCCCCCCACCCCAATTGACACAGACACAGATACCCAAGTCAGTCAAATCTTTTTAGTTAAGGAAAAGATCAGAGGCAGGATAACTAGAGAAAGGAGGAAGATCAAAGGGAAAGGGTGGAATACAAGAGAAAGCAAAATTTCTGGCCACAATTTGTTGAAAGCCACAAAGCAGTGCTAAGTACAGTTGGAGTTGGTGTACATGTATGTTTGTATTTGTACAGTTGTAGAAGACTGAACTCAAGAGCCTTTTTCTTTAGATAGTAAAATTTCCAAAAGTTATTTATTGTTCCAGATCATTTTTTCCTGGTACAGAACTTATTTTAAATTTTGCAAAGACATTATTATTCTTGACTTATTTGATTCCAGAACGTTTCTAATTCAGTTTTTCAAAATCTGCTGAAGCGCTCAGTCCTTTTTTCCTCCAATCAAAATTGTATCATTATTTGTCCAAACAAAACTTCAAACAAAAATGTTGTTGTTGAAGAAATACTTTCTCATTTTCTGAAATCGGGGGATTTATAAAATCAGCTGAAAATGGAAACAAAGCCTTGATTTGTAAAAAAAAAAAAAGGTAGTCCTTGTTTAGTGACCACAATTGGGATTGGCATTTTGGTCATTAAGTGAAGCAGTTGCTAACTGAAACAGTGTCTGTGTTTATAATCTTACTTCAGCTTCAGTTTGCTTTTGTAGACCAACTGTATACATGATTGTCAGCTTTATAGCTTTGCAGAAAACCATTTAGCTCTCAGCTTGCAGCCTCAATGTGATGCCTAGCAATTTTTTGTATGCTTTTCAAGAGCTATTCTGAAGGTTTCTAATGCCCTTTGAAGATATCGCTGTTTTCCTCTTAGTTAACTTCTACTTCTTGATGTACAGTGAATCATTCATTTTAGGAATACAGTTGGGCTCCTTTACATACTGTATTTGTTTTTTTTTTAAAGAAATGTGAGCTTTAATATTGGGTTCACACACTGTGCTTAGAGAGAATTTATTTCAGTTTTGATTTAGTGTAATGTGTGAAGTTACCCATAATGAAAAAATCAATGAAAAGTCAAGAAAAATCTTGACTTAGTAGAATGTCTTGAGGCAATCCATATTACATTGTTTCTTGCCTTTTCTTGTTCCTTGTATATGTTTTTTCTTCCGTTCAATTGTACCTGATTCTCAGAGGCTGATTTGACAAGTCCCTGCAGTTTTCTTGGCAAAGTTATTCTGAACACCTTTACTATCACTATTTACTATTATTATTATTGCTGTTAGAACCCTGTTCAAATGATTGGGTGTGTTAATATATGATTAAGCCACAAATCAACGTTATGTGTATATTGCTTTAAATGCATTGTGGATGATTACTATATAAGCAAGCAAGAGAGCATCCTCAATGTGGTTGATGGTTTATGGTTGATGGTTTATGGTTGGTGGTTGTGTTCAACGGTGTGTTCCGGATTGAAGACTCTCTGTGCTGCTTTACTGATAAGTAGATTACTTTATGGCTGTGTGAAATTGCTGTGAAGAGAAGAGTAACTACTGTGATAGTATAGAATTAAGTGATAGCTGTAATCTTTGTGAGTTAAAACAAAGGTAGGCAAGAAGAAGAAACTTCGAAGAAACTTCGCATTGACTGAATAACTGTGTATGACTTGGACTTCCTATTTAACTTTGCTACTATTCAAGTAAAAACTGTTTTGTACATACTAAAGATATTCTGTTTATTGACTGAATAGCATTCATATCAAACTGCAACACCATTACTACAACACATTTCACTGTGTATGTGCTTAACAGCACAATAACTCCTTAACAATTACTATTACTATTGTCTCCTTCCTAGGCCTGAGAGAAAGTGACTGGTCCAAGGTCACCTAGCTGGCTTTGTGCCCCAGGTGGGACTAGAACTCATGGTATCCCAATCTGTAGCTTGATGCTTAATCACTATAGGTAGTCCTCACTTAACTACTACAGTTGAGTCTGGAATTTCCATCAAAAGTCATTGGAGTCAGTAAGCAGATGTGTCCTCATTTGATTTTAAAATCATTTTGTGATGGTTTTAAAGTGAGCCACTGCAGCCATTAAGAGAATCACATGGTAACTAAGAAACCATATGGTCTTTAAGCAAATCCATTGTCCCGAAAGCATGTTTTTTGACAGAAACCAGCAAAACCACCAGGTCACCCAAATCATGGTCATGTGACATAGGGTACTGCAACTGGTCATAAATGCCAGCTGGTGGATAAGCACCCAAAATGAGATCATGTGATCACAGACACCTATGGACTGTGTGTGACAGTTGTAACTTTTTGGAGGTCCATCATAACTTTGAAGAGTCATTAAGCAGTAAACCTTTACACCAAGATGAGTCACATTTGTTTTTAAGTATGCTTAAATTTAAAAATAAAACATAATTTTTGCCTTTATTGTTCTGTTACATGTTCAAACTGTAACATCACAGAATTGATGTATGCAATTACTCATTCCAAGAGAAAGTTAAAAAGACTGTTTATAGAAGTTAGAAGTTGGAAAAAATAACTACATTTACATGGTGCTAATTTAGGAAAAAATGATTTCCTTCATTACATTTAGGAACAGCAACAGACTAGGAAAAAATACGGCACATAAAATATATTTTTCCTGTGAACGCTTATTCTAGAAAGTAATTTTGGCCTGGTCTCCTGAAATAAGGCTTCATCTTTCTCTTCAGAAAGGCACTTAGGCGAGGTAATATGTATTTGCAATCTCAGCAGGAAATAATGGAATATAGGTAGAAGCTGTGAGATTATCTGGTTCTAATAAAAGCACAGAAAAATTAAAGGGCAAAAAACTCTACCCCCATTGTCATTTCTGATGTTTTTATTTATTAAATCAATTACATAGCCACCCAATCAATGTGCAAATTAGGGCAGTGTACACCAGTAATCCTTCCCCCCCATCAGAACAGCAGTATAAATCAGTATTTTAATGATAATAGCACTTAGACTTATATACTGCTTGATAGTGCTTTACAGCCCTTTCTAAGCGGTTTACAGAGTTAGCATATTGCCCCCAACAATCTGGGTTTCTCCTTTTACCAACCGCGGAAGGATGGAAGGCTGAGTCAACCTTGAGCCTGGTGAGATTCGATCTGTCAAACTGCTGGCAGCCGGTGATCAGCAGAAGTAGCCTGCAGTACTGCACTCTAACCACTGCGCCACCTCAGCTCATAATACAGTAATATAAAATACTAAGAGTAATCTCTGAAGAAAAATGAGATAGAATGATTGTCTATGTCTACCTTAGGTGTGCGCACAATAGATTAATAAGTGCAGTTTCTTTTTATGGAATAATGAGAATGAAAATACCTTAATGGAATTCATTTTTTTATTTTCATTACACAAATAATGGGAGTCTCTTCCTGTTAACTTTATGCAGAACAGTATGAACATGTCTCACTGAAATCAGTGAGGCGTAGTATGTTTTTTCAATTGATAACTTTCCTGATAAATTTCAGGGATTTAAATCCAGTTGCTTTCAGTGGATAGTGCTTTCATTATTGTAGTAAGAGTAAGAATCATATGAGTTATACCATATATTTAAAATGTGTGCATAAATACATAAAATTTGGAGAAGGTTTTTTTTTTAAAAAATGGCAAAGAAGATGGCAAGATGCTGACAGGCAATAGGGAAAAAGCTGAACTGCCTAATTCGTACTTTGCATGTGTTTTTCACAAAAGGGGAAAAAAAACCAGTCCAACATGTCAGAGCGACACTGTGGGGAGCAGAAGAGAAATACAGATCAAAATAGGTATGAAATTGGAGAGAGAAGATCTGGTTACTTCGAAGGAATTCAGATCCCCTGAACTGGGTGGATTAAATTCCAAGATATTAACGGAACTGGAAGGTGCCATCTGAAAGCTACTGACTGGAATCTTTGAGAGCACAGGAGAAGCAGGGGTGAAATCCAGCAGGTTTTGACAGGTTCTGGAGAACCGGCAGCAAAAATTTTGAGTAGTTTGGAGAACCGGTAGCGGAATTTTTGAGTAGTTTGGAGAACCGGTAAATACCACCTCTGGCTGGCCCCAGAGTGGGGTGGGAATGGAGATTTTGCAATATCCTTCCCCCAGGAGTGGGGAGGGAATGGGGATTTTGCAGTATCCTTCCCCTGGAGTGGGGTGGGAATGGAGATTTTGCAGTATCCTTCCCCTGGACTGGGGTGGGAATGGAGATTTTGCAGTATCCTTCCCCCAGGAGTGGGGAGGGAATGGGGATTTTGCAGTATCCTTCCCCCAGGAGTGGGGAGGAAATGGGGATTTTGCAGTAACCTTCTCCTGTCATGCCCACCAAGCCACACCCACAGAACCGATAGTAAACCCCAAAAACTTTAACCTTAGACTGTCTACAGTTGACCTCACCCCATTCCTAAGAGGTCTGTAAGGGGCGTGCATAAGCGCACCATCGTGCCTACCATCCCTGTCCTTCTGTCCTATTGTCTAATTTTTACCTATACATACTTTGTTTTTGTTTATGTTTATATCATACCTGTTATCTTGTACACCTGTTGACAAAATAAATAAATAAAATAAAATAAATAAATAAATTTGGATTTAACCACTGAGGGGAAGTGCCAGAAGATTGGGGAAGAGGCCTTGTTGCTTCAAGACTTTGAAAAGGGGTGGGGGGTGGAGGAAGAGTTAAGAAACTACAGCTTGATATCAATGTGAAAGATGCTATTATTGTAGCAAATCTCAATCAGGCTTGCCAGATTTTGTTATGATAGCCAATCTCAATAAAAATAGCTTTAGCCTTTCTCTGGAGTTGATTTCCTGGTCTGGTTTACTGAATGGGGCTGACAAAATTGAACCTTCAGCATAGGTTGAAACCTTATGCCTTCATTAATTTTTCTTATTTCATTGGTTGCTATACTTTTTAGGGTTTTTCATTTTTGGTCTCTCCGTGGATTCTTTACATTTTAAACGCAGCCATCAAGATTTATTAGATTGTAGTGATAGGTCTAATAAATGAATCACTGTTCATTCTTTCGTGCAATTATTTCCTATCCTAAAATGAAGTACAAAGTTGTCATGAATAACACCCTCATCTACCCACCCACCCTCACTAATATATCCAAATAGGAAAACTAAGGGACTTTGTGTTATGTATTTTCATTGTCAAATATCGTTGAAAAATCATGTGCTCATTTAGAAACCTGATTTCCATTTTGGCAGGTGAGAGGAGGAGGCTCAAGCAATCAGAATAGAGATAGAAGGGATCTTGAAGTCTTCTAATCCAGCCCCCTGCTCAAGCCCTATACCATTTCAGACAAGTGACTGTCCAGTCTTCCACTGGTTAATTGTCCTCACTGTTAGGAAGTTTCTCCTTAATTCCAGATTGCTTCTCTCCCTGACTAGTTTCCATTCCTTGTTTCCTGTCTTGCTTTCTGGTGCTTTGGAAAATAAGTTGATCCCTTTCCTCTTTGTGGCAGCCTGTTAAATCCTGGAATGCTGCTTTCATGCCAAGCGCAGCTTTAGAAGAGCTCATCTTTTTAAATTGCTGGGAGCAAGAGGGACACCCAGGTGTACTAGGCGAAAACTCTTCCGAACATTCACCCGAAAGAAAGCGCCCCGTGAAAAGAACGCGAGGGAGACGACTCTACCCTCCGCCCGGTGATCACTTAATGTTTAATCTCTAAATGTACGTCTTCGCGTCCACCGTCAGGATTTTAGGGACGAGCGGGAGAGCCGGCAGCCACCAAAGCCGCAAGTTTCCTCCGATGAGGAAAACTACGCTCCCGCCATTTAATAAACCTGCCCGCTCCAGGGCGTCGATTTGATCCGCTTCTCCAGTTCCCCCCGTCATGTGGCTGTCTTACCGACGGCGCACGCGCAGTAGCTGACAGAACGAGTGTAAGTCTCCATTTTGTTGCCATTTCTCTCTCCCCTCTCCTCTCTTTGCAAACGGGACGTGGGTGGGAGGAGCAGGAATGGGCGGTGTGTTGGATGTTTGCGACGGGGAAAAAAAGTTTTTCTGGGGGCCAGACGCGCACTCGTTCCTTTCTGGGGAATGCCCGGATTTTGCTTTGCAAAATCAGGAAAGGGATTCGCCTCCCCTTCCTTAAAGGGTCACCTCCCCGCTTGCTCACTTGTCATTATCCGGGCAGACCGAGATGCGCCTCGACCAGTCAAAGCCTTTTGCTTGGAAGCATGCAAAAGGACTGTAGAGTTAGCGGTGTCACAGCCTCAAACCATTGCTTGCGAAGATGGTGAAGGGGGTGTGCGTGTGAATCAGAGAGAGGGGGGGGGGGGAACCATGACTTTTGCAGCTGCGTGGTGGTGTGTTTAACCACACTTACTGAATAAAGCACGCTGGCTGGTTTGCACATCTTAAAAACCAATTTTTTAACCGCATGGGCTTTCTGAACGTCTTAATGTATGAACCCTGATTATCACAGCATCCAATGTAATCCTGGAGGACGCTTGTAACCATGGCTGTCATTATAAGCTACACTTGGCTTTATTCCCACAACGCCCTAAGCCATTAAATACAATTTACAAACCCTTCAATGCCAGAGTTTACATACTAAGACAAAGCTAATCAAAGCATATTATGGTTTAGCACAGCCCTTGGCTGTGAAATCTTTCATGCTATCACAAACCGCATAACTCGGGCATAATTTTGCTCTTCTGAATTAATTGATGTAGATTCAATAATGCTATACAGTATTCTTGAAGTCTGCTACCATCGCTTATTTGGCATGTATTCCAAGGTTTGATTAATGTGGTCTTGGAAGAAGTGTCCATCTGGGTTCAGTTCCAAGTGGGAAAAAGACACTGGATTCATGGAAGTTGCTTGGAAAGAAGGTTTATTGATGAACAGGATCACATGGCTTGAGATCCTGGGCAAAAAGGGCAGAAATGCTGAGAGTGCCTTGGTTTTATGCCCTCTGTTGGGCTTTGAATTTGAGCTTGTATTCAGATTGGTTGTCAGATTCCCATGGGGCCATGGAGGGGGTAACTTTGTAGGTTGTCTTTTGAGTCCCAGGCTTGGTTGACTCTTGCTGGGTGATGATGTAATGAAAGGGCTTTGGGCAATTCCTACTATGGCTCTGCCTGAAGGAGGTAGACTTTGTTATGTAGAATAGCAAAGCCTTAATGGCCCATTGACAAAGCTGGGGGAGGGCTGAGTTTCTGCCTCCCTTTTAGGGGAAATTTTCTGCCCTTTTAATATTTTTAATTAATTAATTTAATATTTCCTAAAATATCTAATTTTCCTAGGAGAGGGGTGGGTGCTAACTTCCTACAGTGGTTTGACTATTCTCTGTGTAGAAGTGAGGATTATTAAAAGATGATGAGCTCTTTCTCTCATGAATAAGCTATTCATCTGTGAAGCAATTTCATCTTCTGGTCCCAGTTTTTGCTTCTGGATCTTCCTAAAACCTGATTATGTATTGCTTTTGCTTATGCTCACATGGTCTTTTTAAGAAGAATAAAAATGGCTGTTATCTTGGGGGTTGTACACAAATATGCTCATATTTCTTTGTTCTGGTTTTATTTGAATAGGGGATGCTTCCAGATTCTCCTGACATCAATTTTCAAAATTCCGAAAGCCAAGTATTGGATGTTGGTTTATTAGATTTCCATGATAGACTCTTAGCAGATACTCAAAATAATAGTTAGGATGCAATTAATCAGATTTAAGGAAGTCTAAAAAAAAATCATTCATTTCTACTGGTAGTTGATGGCTGTTCAGTTTTGACCAAGAGTTGTAGCTAACTGAAAAATAATCAGGTTTGGTTCTAATTGGATTGCCATTTTTTTTATTTAGAATTGTCCTGCATTTCCTGTGTGTGTGTGTCAGTGTCCTGAACATGCACAGGATGATGGGATGGGGTCAACTGTATGTTGGTTTACAGGATGATTTATAGACTAGAGATCCTTTTGTTGTCGTTCAGTTGCTAAATCGTGTTTGACTCTTTGTGACCCTATGGACCAGGGGCAGGTTGCTCTCTTACCTCGCTACCGGAGCACTGCGCGCGCATCGCCACGTTTGGTGCGCTGGCGCGCTCACTATGCATGCGCCCCCCCTCACGTGATTTTTCTGCTGTGCATGCGCAGAAGCAAAATCTCACCGAAATCTCATGAGGGGACGCACGGGCGGGTGTGATTTCGCTGAGATTTTGCTTCTGCGCATGCGTGGAAGCAAAATCTCACAGAAATCACACACGCGCGCGTCCCCTTGTGAGATTTCGGTGATATTTTGCTTCCGCGCATGCGCAGAAGCAAAAAAGCCCAAAAATTCGGCACTGGAGCGGTCGCTTGCAAACAGCGCCATCTACTGGCCGCTACCGGAATGACAGAGTGGATTGCACCGGTAGGAACCCACCACTGCTATGGACCATAGCACGTCAGGCTCCCCCATCCTCCACTGTCTTCCAGAGTTTGCCCAAATCCATGTTCATTGCGTCGATGACACTGTCTAACCATTTCATCCTCTGCCATCCCCTTCTCCTTCTGCCTTCCATCTTTCCCAACATCAGGGTCCTTTCCAATGAGTCTTCCTTCTCCTCAGGTGGCCAAAATATTTGAGCTTCAACTTCAGTATCTGTCCTTCCAAAGAACAGTCGGGGTTGATTGACTAATTTGATCTTCTTTTAGGCCAAGGGACTTTCAAGACCTTCTCCAGCACCACAATTCGAAACCATCAATTCTCTGGCGCTTGTATTTCTAGTGAAATATCCTTGGAGTAAAACTGGGTTTTTCTTCAACTTGTTTCATACGCGTCAAAATGTGATAAAAACTGATTGATGCTCTTCTTATTATAATCAGGGCATGCTATATCTGGCATGAGTATGACTAAGACTAGTAACCTAATTTGCAGATTCCTATATTACTGAAAAACATTATGTGAAAACCTCAGTTAACCAAAGCCTAATGGTTCCCACTGATGACAGCCATCATCCAGGGAGAATTGTGACACACGGTGTAGGAATTATCAGTATGAATAAATGGAATGAACTACAGCAAAATTGGTACATTGTAAATTCATAAAATTAAAGGGAAGAATAAAATAATAATTAAAGTGGTATGACATCATGGAACAGGGAAGAGAAAATCAGTTTGGTGCCAGACTAGAAACATGGAGGCTGAGTTGTTGTAGCCCCTAGGCATGAAAGCATGAGAGTGACCTTGGGGCAATCTCTTTCTCTTTCAGCCCAACCCACCTCACAAGGAGGTTGTTGTAGAAAAATAGATCAGCATTTTGTATAATGCCTGGAGTTGTACAAAGAATGAGGTGGGATATAACAATACAATAGAGGTAACTCCTCACAATTGGAACCAGAATTGTCTGTTGTAAGTCATTGAAGTCATATGTTGACTTGGCCCTCATTTTATAACAATGTTTATGGTGGTCCTTAAGTGAATCACCATGGTCATTAAATGAATCACATGGTAGTTAAGTGAATCCACCTTCTCAAATGGATGTTTTTTTGGCTGGAAACCTGCAAAAAAGGTTGCAAATCATAATCGCACGACCACAGGACACTGCAACTGGTTGTAAACACAAGCTGGTTGCCAAGCAACCAAATTGCAATCACATGACCACATGGATGGCGCAATGGTCATAAGTGTGAGTACATGTCATAAATCACCTTTTCCAAGCTCATTGTAACTTTGACCTGTTTTTAAACTTTGACCTGTCGTTAAACAACATAAGTTGAGAGTAACTCTAATAAATCACAGTAGCGATGGTATAGGTATGAATGAAATGTATGTACGTCAGAAAGAGTGATCGGGTATTAGGTTGTTATGAAAGCATATGAAAGCAGGAATCCATGAATGATTATAGTTGCATGATGTACTCCAATAAATGGTGGTAATGGAAGAACCAGTGTTCTGAACAAATGAGAAATCAAACAAAACATTGTCTGCAACCATGGAAACGATGAGGGTGAAAGTTTGTTCTCCGAGCTTGTGGGTTGGTTTCTGAACGTTTCGTTACTAGGTAACCTCTTCAGCGGAGTTTAGGGGAATGGAAATGACTTGACCAAAGGAAAAGAAAAGGTTTCAAGATCCAGGAATGAATTACAATTTTCAATATTCTCCAAAGCACCTGAGGGTAGGACAAGAAACAATGGGTGGAAACTAATCAAGGAGAGAAGTAACTTAGAACTAAGGAGAAATTTCCTGACAGTTAGAACAATTAATCAGTAGAACAGCTTGCCTCCAGAAGTTGTGAATGCTCCAGCACTGGAAGTTTTTAAGAAGAGATTGGATAACCATTTGTTTGAAGTGGTGTAGGGTTTCCTGCTTAAGCAGGAGGTTGGACTAGAAGACCCCAAGGTACCTTCCAACTATTTCTATTCTATTCTATTCTATTCTATTCTATTCTATTCTATTCTATTCTATTCTATTCTATTCTATCCTATCCTATCCCATTCCCATTCCCATTCCCATTCCCATTCCCATTCCCATTCCATCCTATTCCTATTCCTATTCCTATTCCTATTCTATTCTGTTGAATTATAATGGTGATGGCTGAGTATATGCTTTGAAAATGCCTCTTGTTTCAGTTACATGATTAGAGGCCCTGTGCATTCATACCTACAGATGGCAAAGGAATGAAAATACATCAAAAAGCACGATCACTTTGATAGTGTATCATGAAAGATTGGGAGAATTAGTGAAGGAAACTAGAGTGATGAGAGGCAAATCTCAGGGAGTAGGGCGGCATAGAAGAACACTAAATAAAATAAAATAAAAAACCACGGGGGAATGCCAAGAGTGGATCAAGATTAGAAAACAAGGAACATGGAAGAAAAGGGGAGGAAGAGGAGGAAGAGGAGGAAGAGTGAAAGTACAACGACTGCAGAAAGGAAAAGTATGAGAAGGTAATTTTCCATCAGAATGGATGGAGTGAAAATGCTACAGAAGGACAAAGAAGTGTGTGGAACTAAGCTAATGGAAAGTATGAACAAGTCAAGGGAAGCATGCAAAGCGTGGCTTCTTTTGAGTCCCATTATCTGCAGCCACATCAAAGCATCTCTATTTCCTTTTGTACAATAGAGATTTCTGTTGTACATCTGCGCTTCCTCACTATGGAATTGGGCACCCTTATCAATTTAATAAATATTTGGATGTGTTGATTAAATAAGATGTCAAGAAACACACACACACACACAAATAAGAGTGTTCCCAAAAATGTGGGCTGCCACTAAGAAGGCTTGCTACCCAGAATGTACCAATGAACTTCACAAAAATGTATGGCCTTCAACCCATTCTAGATAACTCATTTTATGATTCGTAAAAGGGTTGTAAAATCAAGGTCAGTCACCTGATTTGACTTATTACTACAACTTGTAAACCAAAATTGCAGACTTCAATGTGACCATAAGTCGAGAGATATTGGTGAGAGTATGTTTTTGCTCGCTTTGTTATGTCACAGTGCGATTTGGATGTAACAGGAGAAGAAATTTACTCCAGCGCAGTGGGAACGGGTTATTTGAAAGGCATATGGGCAAAAAGAAGAGATAAGAGCAAGAATGAATGAGTATTAAAGTAACAAATGTGGACCGAATATAAAAGTATCCAGTACAAAAGAAGTATATCGAGGTGGTTTGGTCATAAAAGAGAATGAGTTACAAATCAAATATATGAAGGAAGGCTAAATGGGTCAAAAGGAAGGGGAAAATTAAGGTAGTCATGGTTGGATGGAGTTGATGAGATCCTGGGAAAAATGAGAAATGAGACATTTAAAGAATTCTACCCCCAAAGCAGTGTATCTCACCTTGGAGGCTTTAAGGTGTGTAGACACTCTAGGGCTAGAGTGAGGTAGGTTATATATTTTATAAATAAAAGTGTATGAAGTAATGCCTGGATGCAGTGAAAGCTAGAATGATTTGCAAAGATGGAAATGTATGGAAAAATATTGTGAATTATTTGGTTTTTAGCTGTTTTCTAATATCAAGCTTTTAATTTCTCCTGTTTACTATTTTTTTTACTCCTTTTTTGCTTTTATGTAACTTTTTTCTTTTGTTTGAATGGGAGTAATAATAATTTCTTTGAAATGTTAGTCAAAACCTATACTACATGCTAAATAGAAACCAAACAATATTTTTTAAAATATTGGTGCTCCATAGGCTCTTCTCATGGCCTGGTTATCTCTAGGAATGGATTATTGTAACGTGTTTTACCTGAGGTTGTCCTTGAAGAGCACCTGGAAGCTTCAGTTGGTGCAGAATGTGGCAGCAAGGACTTCTATAGGTAGTCCTCAACTTAGCAACAAAAAAAAATTGGGCTCAATTGTGGTTGTAAGTGTTAAACATCTTTACAGTTTAAAGTTTAACATCTGTTAAATGAATTTTGCCCCATTTTATGACTTTTCATGCCATAATTGTTAAGTAAATCACAGCAGCTCTTAACTTCCATCTTTAGCATGGTTGTTAAATGAATCTGGCTTCCCCATTGGCTTTGTTTGTAATAAGGTGACAAAAGGTAATCACATGACCCTGGAACACTGCCACCATTCATATGAGTCAGTTGCCAAGCATCGACATTTTGATCATGTGACCATGGGGATGCTGTAATAGTCGTGTGAAAAATGGTCATAAGTCAATTTTTTTAGTGCCATTGTAACTTTGAATGGTCACTAAATGAACTATTGTAAGTCGAGGACTACCTGTATGTGCCCCTAGGACAGGGGTGGGTAAACTATGGCTCTTTGAGGACCTGTGGACTTCAACTCCCAGAATTCCTGAGCCAGCCATGCATGCATGGCTGGCTCAGGAATTCTGGGAGTTGAAGTCCACAGGTCCTCAAAGAACCATAGTTTGCCCATCCCTGCCCTAGGAGAACACATGTTACTAGAGTGGGACAATTCGCCCCATTCCAACTTGCTATGGCAACTCACTGTGGCCATTTTGCTATGGGACAATTCGCTGCAGGACAACTCAAGAGAGGAACAAGTTGAAGTGCAATTCCTCCAATCTTGAGGACTTCAAACACGAGAAGGTTCAAACGTAAAAGCAAGACAAGGCCCGTTGCAATTCACTTGTCCCTCTCTTAAGTTATCCCATGTTGAATTGTCCTGTGACAAATTGTTCCACAGTGAGTTGGCCACAGCAAGTTGTCCTGTGGTGAGTTAGCTGGGGTGAGTCAGATGGGCAAGACTGCCAGGGCGAGTCGAGCAGGGTGAGTCAGCCGCGGCAAGTTGTCCTAGACATTATGTCCTACACCTCTGTTCTGTGAGTTGCCTACTCCTGATTATTTATCCATCACACTTCCAAAAGCTGGTTAAAAAAAAATCAGCTTTTCTGGAAGGATTTTTGGGAATGATTAGAGTTCTCTGTGTCAAGATTTAAAGCAATTTTTGCATATAAGTGTAATTTTGAATTTATTGTTTTATTTGACACTACATTTGTATTGTGTTGAATCCACTAAGGAACGATGGGGATAAACAAATAAATAAATCTATAAAAGATTACTGTGGTAAAGAAATTGGCCCCTGAAATCACATGGTATTTTAGATCCATTTTTTCCCTTTCCTCCAGTAAGGGCCACATGGAAAAAGGAAACCCAGACAAATGCAAAGAAGAACCAAGGTATATATTTAGCAGGAGAGGTGAGCTTTGTCTCTACACGTTAGATTTCTGAAAAAGGAACAACATTGCAGTACATGCACATTAACTCCCATTTTAATGATATCCTCTCTGATGTGTTTAGACTGTTAGGTTGGCATGTTTAGGATTGCTGTTTTACTTTAATCTCTAGTTTAACGTTTCAGTTTTAACAGTTATTTTCTAAATAGCAACAGGGACTCAGCACTACTTACTGTGGGGTGTGTGTGTGAGAGAGAGAGAGGGAGAGAGGGAGAGGGAGAGGGAGAGGGACAGAGGGAGGGAGGGAGGGAGGGAGGGAGGGGGAGAGGGAGAGGGAGAGGGAGAGGGAGAGAGAGAGAGAGAGAGAGAGAGAGAGAGAGAGAGAGAGAGAGAGAGAGAGAGATGTGTGTCTGCCTGCTTTGGTCCTGCTGCCTTTCCTTCCAAAAAGATTCCTGAGAGAAGAAAGATCTCAGGATGTTGAGGATGCTTGGCTAACCATTCTTGAAGGACACCTCTTCATGAAGCAGCCTTTATTCTTCCACGGCCCATAGGCAAAGTCATCTGACTTAGGGTTCTTCCGAACTGAAATTGAAGTGGTGCTTTCCATCTTCTCCTGACATAAACATTGCTCCTTGCTTAAATCATGCTGCTTTGGCAGCAACTGAGCTGATGTGATGGAAGGTAGGATGTACCTAACTCCCATTGGCTGCTTCCTTCTAATCACCTGTAGTAGTCAGATCATGCAGGTTGTAGATGATGCAGTGGAGAGAGCATATTCTTCCCCTTCCCCCAAATCCCCCACATGTCATGTGGGTCAGCAAATAGTTCAAAACAGATGGATCTGGTATAGATCCACTACATGGGATGTTGGTAGCTATGTTGGCAAGTTGTGGGGGCTGTTTCAGCCAGCACCATTCCTTCTCCATGAGCTGGCAGGTCATGAGGATATCTAGGAGGAGATCTGCATCCTTGATTATCCCATTCCCAGATGATTAGAAACCACAGATTACTCTGGAGTAAATTACTGTGCTTGAAATTAGGCTAACTTTCCATAGCCAGATATATTAGATTACATTTTCAGTTCAGCTAACATGATTAGGTTAGGCTGTGTTCAGTAGGTTCTCACATCGTAACAAACTATTTATTTATTTATTCAAATTTATTATCGCGCAACTCCAGTGGATTTTGTACTAGAATTATTTTAACAATGGTTTATTAAATAAGTCACAAATGCTTGGAAGCTCTATAAAACAACCAGACTGGCCAAATTCACACAATACATTAAGCCACAGGCAAGCAATAATATTTCGGATTAGGCTGTTCTGTGACATCAGCTCATTACCAATTTCACACAATGTTCAATATATAATAAATACTCAGGTAAACTGCACAGTAGTTGGCTTTTTTTAATGTGCTCCCTGTTGTTTACAAAACAGTTTAAGAATTACTTACAGTCTCACCACAGGAAATCTGGAGAGAGTAACTTTTAAAAATGAAATTGTAACTCTAGTACATTTTGGCTATTGGAAAATTACTATGGGTGATTTCCATTTCATTTGGTGCTGAACATTCCCAATCAATCCCTGGATCAATATCTGGATCAGAGCAAGCATATCCAGCACTTGCAACTAGCAAAAAAAAATATAGCTCAGTGTTTGCTTGTTTATTACACATCAACAAACACTCGAAGGCAGGACAAGAAACAATGGATGGAAACTAATCAAGGAGAGGACCAATCTAGAGCTAAGGAGAAATTTCCTGACAGAACAATTAATCAGTTGAACAAGTTGCTTCCAGAACTTGTGAGTGCTCCATCACCGGAGGTTTTTAAGAAGAGATTGGACAACCTTTTGTCTGAAATGATATAGAGTTTCCTGCTTGAGCAGGGGGTTGGACTAGAAGACCTCCAAGGTCTCTTCCAACTCTCTTATTCTGTTAACCAACAAAAATGAGACAAAAGGCAAGCAAAAATGGAAAGAGAAGGGAGTAAACAACAGGCAAGAATTTACATTATCTATGAAACTATCAAAAAGCACAGGACTTTATGGCCTCTGGAAACAATATCATGGGTAATTAGCGTGAACAATCCCAAGAGATTGGCCTTTGGTTATTCCAGACCTGGAAAGTAGGACAATAGGTGATCCCTCCTCTGTTCTGCGTCATGAAAGAAACAAGTTAGGTGGATGAGGATGATGTCTCCAACATTGGTGAAGTTCAGTCATAGTTTATAAGAAGTTTTTTTCCTCTTAGAATAGGGTTGTCAAGCCCGTGGCCCACAGGCCGGATGTGTCACACGCTGGCCACGCCCATTCCCGGTTTAGTGAAGGGGAAAAAGCCGCTGTGATGACGCGAGTTTGATACCGCTTGTTAAGATGAGAATAAATCTCACTAGAGGCGAAAATAGATCTTTGCCCGGAATTCTGACATTAGAAATGAAACCACAGTTTAAAGTTCTAAGTAAAAATATTTATTTGGTACAAAAACAATAAATCCTCATTAGTCTACATCTCTGATATAAAAAGGCACTTGGTCTTGCTTCGATAGAAGCTAGGAACAGAAGGAATGAACGGAGAAAGGAATGTACACATGCGTACTAGGAACATATTAATCACATGCTCAGGAATAAACCATTATATTATATAGGGATGCTTCTCCCAGCATATAACAGGCAATATAAAATCACTGCCTGACACCGCTGTCATAGAATACAAAGTTTATGTCTTTGCTTTGAAACTAACTAACTAGAAAAAGTTATAGAATATTTATAATGATGCAAATGAAAAAAATAAAAAATGCCACGATCAATGATGGCATATTTGCAACAATCATTGTAGAGATCTGTTAGAATTAGATATAAGAAAATCAATGTTCATAATGTAATAGTTTAATTAATTTAATAGTTTAATTTAATAATGTAACAGTTTAATTCAGGCCTCTATTAAATTTATGTATTAAAATATATTAAATACATTATTTTAATCATATATTATTACATATGTAATATAAAAATAAATAATTTAAATTCCAGTAGTATTTCTTACTTTTAAGTGGATTTCCTTAGTAGTAGAAAGTAAGTACTATGTCCTTAGTAAGTAATTTTCAATATTTGAAGTTGATGATTTAAGTGAGATATTCCAGTCTGTGTCAAAGGATTTTAGCCACTTAAATTTCAGTTTAAAAACTGACATGGCTAATGAGAAATTGTAGTGAATATCTCAGTTTTCTCTCTCTCTAGGTCTACACTTTAACAAAGTCCAACAGATACAAATTTCCTTGACTTCATAATCTGCTTTTCACATTTCTCTCCCATGCATTTTAATATATTCAAAATACCTTTAAATCTTCCTTGAATAACAGATGAATGCTAATCACAATTTTTAAAGTTACATTCTGGGCTTTGTGAAAGAGAGTGAATTTCCACATGGCCTTTCTCCTTTAAAAATTGAATCTAAATGGAAAATCTGGAGTGATTGTGAAAACTGAATGCAATTAGTTCATCATTCAGCACCTTCGGGACAAGTACTTGTATCAAAGTAGACATAGGAATAGCTACCATCCAGGCATATGTATTGAATTTTGTTTTTTTTTTCTTATAAGAAAAATCTTTTGTGTAGCAGATAGATAAATTTCAAATAAGAAGCACGTGTTTAGTTTTACTGACTGTCTGAGTAGTAAATACACTTTTTTTTTTCATCTTTGGAATACGGTTTTCATTTCCATTAAACTCCAATACTGTAGCAGCGCATTGAATTTTGATAGGAGTGGCATTGAGTTAGATTATTAAACTACATGTATTTGTGTTTTTAAAAACCAGTCATATAAATTGATTTAAATCTTGGGCAAAATCTGAACATCCGGACTCCTATTTTGGAAAGCTTTAGACTTTAGGAAGGGTTAAAGATTTCTGTGTGAATCATTTGGTGAAGGAACAAACATAACCTTTAATGTATCTAATTGAAAGTTGACATTCATACATTCAGTATGAGGTTGCATTCTCATACTGACTTTTAAAAATCAATAGCAATAGCACTTAGACTTATATACCGCTTCACAGTGCTTTACAGCCCTCTCTAAGCGGTTTACAGAGTCAGCATATAGCCCCCAACAATCTGGGTCTTCATTTTACCCACCTCGGAAGGATGGAAGGCTGAGTCAACATGCCTAAATCCTAGCATTCTTGTTTACCAGTGGCGTGTGTGTGTGTGTGTGTGTGTGTGTGTGTGTGTGTGTGTGTGTGTGTGAGAGAGAGAGAGAGAGAGAGAGAGAGAGAGAGAGAGAGAGAGAGAGAGCCAGTCTTGAGACCTAAGAAGCAGGTCCCCCATTTTCCGCCATAGTAAAAATGCAGATTTCTACCAGAACAAGAATAAAAATGAAAATATAATATATTTGATAAAAGAAAAAGGTTTTGAATATATGAATAAAGAATAACTACTTTTAACTAAAGGTATTTTCAATTAAATGTAAATATAGTGTTTTTCCTGGTCACACTCATTCATTTTTGGAGTACAAAGGCAAAGTGTATCTCTCAGTTCAGAAGATATTGAACTGGATAGTGGTGTCTTTCAGCCATCCTTGGAATAAAACCTGACAGAAATCATGTTTGTGGTACTTTGGTGGTGGCAACCTGAAGCTGTAAAGATGGCCTCAGCCATCTCAGTAATGGGCGCATTACTTGGAACATTGACAGGTGGCAAAGGCTGCTTTTTCAGGAGGCAACTGGATGTCTGGTTTTTCTTTGAAGATGTTTCTCTTCTCATCTAAGAAGCTTCTTCAGCTCTTGAAAAAGCACCTTTGGGACAACCACGACCCTGAGAATCTCCATAGATACTTTGGTGGTAATTTGACTTTAGAGGAAGCTCTTAACAAAAGATGCTACCTTGACGCCATCTTTCAGGGTTCCCCCATCAGTACAATAAAATCAACTCCTGGTCATGGGTGGGTTCCTCCCAGTTTGGACCGGTTTGCCCGAGCCGGTAGCAAACCGCTGATGATGTCACAAGGATGTCACAGAACCAGTTCGGTAGGTGCCGGTGCGTGGGCGCCGCCATCTTAAAAAAATTTTTTTTGAATTTTTTTGGGGAAATTTGTTAATGGGGGGGAAAGGCCTAGTCCAGTGATGGCTAACCTTTTTGTCATGGTGTGCCAAAAGAAATGTAATGCACGTGCGACCCCCCCCCCCCCGCATGCCCCAGCAGGTTCTGACAGGTTCTGGAGAACCAGTAGCGGAAATTTTGAGTAGTTCAGAGAACCGGCAAATACCACCTCTGGCTGGCCCCTGAGTGGGGTGGAAATGGGGATTTTGCATTATCCGTCCCCTGGAGTGGGGTGGAATGGAGATTTTGCAGTATCCTTCCCCTGCCATGCCCACCAAGCCACGCCCACCAAGCCACACCTACAGAACCGGTAGTAAAAAATTGGATTTCACCACTGATGCAACCCCCCATGTGCACCCTCCCCCACGCATGTGCGTGCCCCTGCATGCGTGAGTGACCGCCGCACATGCGCCCTGCCACCATGCATGCACATGCATCTCATGCGCCCTGTCTCCCAGACATGCGCGGCAGAGACCCGAAACCCAGCTGGCTGGCAGGAGGCATGTGATATGTGCATGCGCGGTGGAGCTGAGCTGGGGTGACTGCTCATGTGCCCATAGAGAGGGCTCTGTGTGCCACCTGTGGCACGCGTGCCATAGGTTCGCCATCACGGGTCTAGTCCTTTTGTGTGAGGTGTGTCAGGCCTCAATTCTCTCCTTTCTCCTGCTTAATATCTACATGAAGCTGTTGAGTGAGGTCACACTGACTTAGTATCTGAAGGCTATGGATTGAGAGAAGCAGCCTCAATCCTAGCAAGACTGAGTGGCTATGAATTTTGAGGTTTCCTGTATCCAGAAATTTTCCATCTTGGGTTATGAATAGGATTGCACTCCCTCTGAGAAGCCACTGTACAAATTGGGGGTGCTTTTAGACTCATAACAGCTGCTTGAAGAACATTGGCAACTGTGAGTCTGAGAACCTTTGCACAAATCTATCTTCTGTACTCTTGGGAAGACCTAATCATAATCTTGTCTGAATTGTTGCAATGCAACAATCATCTCTTGTCTGAATTGTTGCAATGCAAGCTACTTGATGATGCCCTTAAAACCACTTAGAAGCATCAGCTACTCTCCAATGCACCTGTACAGGTCAGTACAACTATATTATACATTGCTACAGTTGTGAATGAGTTCTGGATGAAATTCAAGATCTGGTTGTCTTCTTTAAAGTCCTTCAGGGCACAGGGATTGATTATTTTCAAAACTGCCTGTTACCAATTATCTCTACCTGTCCAGTAAAATCCAGTATGGTTGGCATAAACTAGGTCTCATAATTTAAGCAATGTCATGTGGTTGGATCCAGAAGATGGCTCTGCTTATCTGCTATGCCTGGAATAATATTCTCTCCCAAAGGCCAAGTGGTCCCAATGCTGGCTACTTAATAGTACATTTATTGAATAGCCCGAAGGCCTTTAAAAAAGAAAAGAAAAACAGAACAAACAGGTACAGAAACAACCGTACAAAAATATATATGGTACATGACATCAAAATTCAACGATATCAAAATTCAATAACTAAATTTCTAAAACTAGATAACCCAAATAAAATATCTAACTCAGCTCATCTTTCTTACAATCAATGAAATTCTTTTCAATGTAGCTGGCTCGTATTGCTGTCATCCTATTAAGATAGTGAGTGATAGCCCTTACCAGGGTAGGAGAGTCTGTAATGCTGGCTACTTAGAAGACCTGGTTTCTCCCCCAAGCCTTGGGTTATGAGGCCATATAAACCTGTCATGATTGATTATTTTGGGTTGTTGATTTGTCTTGGGTGTTATTTGCTTTATGTTTTGTGAGTTCATAAGAAGAGTGGCAATATAAGTCTTTAAAATAATAAATGAATTAATAAATTTATTATATTTTATTGTTAACAATATTGTTTTAATCATACATCACTCTGAGTTGTATGTTGTGTGGGTGATTAAATAAATTGTCTAAATAAATACCTACCTAGTGCTCTTACTCTGAGCTCTTATATGAGGGCACTGCTATCTTGGATGACTTTGCATAAGAACTCATTTAAATTATTGCTAATTTATATTTATTACTTTAGTTACAATTGGGGAGATTGATGGGTACCATCTTTTTAGAGTGGTGTATGCTTTGATGTCCATATGTACTGTGATACTAATATTAAAATTTATTGGTACACAAATTTACTAGTTTTAAATAATAAACAGTAATTCAGTATATCTGTTCGCTAATGTCATTAACGCTTCCCAGTTAAGCTTCTTTAATCCTAAGGACCTCTCACTAACGATCAAATTCTGTAGTTGCAATTATGTAGAAAATGATTCATTTTCCCCTATAATTTTGCCTTGATTATTGCAGGTGTTTAGTAACTCATGGGCAAATGGCATCTCGAAAGCCCAATCATTTTTTACAGCTAGACAGGTCGAACAAACAAAAGATAAGTGGAATGGAAAAAGTAAAATACATACTACAGTATGTACAGAATGTACAAAACTTAACATTCTAATAACATTCTAGAAATTTCTAGGACATAGTGGTCCGTCCTCAGCCAACAATAATTTTCCAGTTCCAGGGTTTTCTGCAAGTTAATCCTCTGAACTGGAAGCAGATAGAATTTGAAGCTGGACCAGATCCAGAACACTAAGAATAACTTATAGTTTGGATCAGGGCTCTCTAAAGTTGGTAAATTTAAGACTTGTGGACCAGAATTCCTCAGCCAATTTGGATCATTATCCTTTAAAAAGGCAAGAATGTTAGGATTTACGCATTCCTTGAGGATATTCCAATTTACAGTAGTATTAACTGTATATGAAAAGGAGAATTAAACAAATGTTTTATAGATGATTTTTTTTGGGGGGGGATGGATAGCAAGAAACAGTGTCTTCTACTTGTTTTATACCTGAATTTCCATCAACCCTGACTATTATCCATGTTGACTATATGATAAACTTAAAAGGAGTTCAGAATATGTGAGAACAAAGACACATAAAAGAAGGGAAGAACTGTGCTTCAAGAGGATATTCTTAGCTGGTTGAAGATGATGGAAACAAAAGAATGGGGTCATAAGCTGTACTATATTGAAATATCAAGGCTAAAAAACATTAAGGGAGCAACCTTGTGAATTAGTGTAAAATGTATTGGTTTGGTTTTAGAATAGAACGACAATGTGGAGGAATGTAAGAAAAGGTATTGATTGATGAATGCTTTTGGCATCAGAACTGAGGTACAAAAAGAAATTCTGAATGCTTTATTGATGACTTACTAATGAAAATTGAGAGAGGTTACACAAATTTTTATTTTAGCACATGTTCACAGAAGTAATCTGTATCCTCTTTATTACCGAGCTAATCACTGCATTATCTTAAATACATTCATCCCTAATCTGGTTCACTAACTATATTATATATACCTGATAATGCTATGCCATTTCACTTGCTTTTTATGCTTATATTTTCTGTTCTAGCTTCATTATGAAGTAATATTGCTAACTTTTCAGTATATAAAATTAGACCCTAGGGACATCTTCCCTAACTATCCTTGCCTAGCAAATTTTCATGAATAATCCATTAACAACCGACTCATTTGTAGACCTATGTGTCGGGTGAGTATTTCCCCAGGTTTTCCACAGAATGATTTTGCAATACAATTTCCATAAAATATACTGGTACCAAAGGTGAGGTCCATTGAAATATATTATATTTTGCCATTCTCTGTTCAATACGTTTTTGCTCACTTGTGTACTGTATTGCTCTGTTCCCAATATATAGACAGACAGGAAGACAGTTAATGTGGCTTGCCCTTGCTTCCTTCTAGGGCTGATAGAGAATGACTGGCCCAAGGTCACCCAACTGGCTTTGTGTCTAAGGCAGGATTAGAACTCACGGTCTCCTGGTTTCTAGCCTGGTGCCTTAACCACCTCAGAACCAAACTGGCTCTAGCATGAATACTTGAAGCTTTAATTATGGCGGTGTAAAAAAAACCCACAAAAAACAAATAGGTTAACATGATACAGCAATGAAAGAATATTCAAGAATCCCAAAGAATGTAACACAACAGAAGATTGAATAAAAGAGCACTCAAGAAAATAATCGGTTTTGCAAGGAGACCTTATACCCTCTTCTGCCAGTCAGGAAACCCCCAAGAAATACTGGGAGATGGGCTCCACCAAATCCAACACATAAGCAGCACCTTCCCAGACGGATCTGCATCAAGATTTCAGCTTCTTAGAACTAGCTTATATAGACTGTGAACCACCATGACTCACACCTGTTTTGCATAGTCTTGAAAAGTCTGGAGATTGCCAAGAATAAATTTGAAGGACTCTCATTTCAACCCTGAACTTCATTTTTTCTCCTTTATTGCCACAATTGAGATTCTTATTGGCACAATTGAGAAAGTTATGGTCATAGCAATAGCACTTAGACTTCTATATCACCCCATAGTGCTTTACAGCACTCTGTGGGCGGTTTTTTATTGCTGGCATATTGCCCCAACAATCTGGGTTCTCATTTTACTGACCTCTGAAGGATGGAAGGAGTCAACCTTGAGCTAGTCAGGATCAAACTCCTGGCTGTGGGCAGAGCTTGTCTGCAATATTGCATTCTAATGCTGCACCACTAGGGCTCATGTTTTCATAAAAGTAACAATTTTCTGTCTCATTTCTGCAAAAAGTGTGTGAGTAGATGGGATATTGGCTAGGGTTTAAGATTCCTTGTAAGTAGCAGCTGGCTGCAGTGCAACACCATGAGGAAACTTCTTACTCATTATTAATGTTAAGCTTGGTATATCTTGGGAACATTCCCAGCAAGGATGTCTGTGGGAAGGGGTTTAAAAACATCAAGATGGCATCTGTGACAATACAACCCATGTCATGCCTGTATTTTATTGCACCACACAGTTCCCATCACCCATCTCCTCCCACCAATGACTGTATGACTGCAACTTTGCTGCTTGTATCCTTACAATTTATATTGACTGGTTTCTAATATGATTTGACTTCTTATTTGTACCCGGACTATCATTAAGTGTTGTACCTTATGATTCTTGACGAACATATCTTTTCTTTTATGTACACTGAGAGCATATGCACCAGGAGAAATTCCTTGTGTGTCCAATCACACTTGGCCAATAAAAAAAATCTATTCTATTCTATTCTATTCTATTCTATTCTATTCTATTCTATTCTATTCTATTCTATTCTATTCACAGTGCACATGGGGCAAAGCTTTTATTGTGTAGTTGAGGGCTTCATCTTGACTTCTCTTCCCTGTTTGATAATTTATGGGAAAAAAACAGAGCAAGATGGATAAAATGCAGTGTAGACAATTTTAAATGTCTTTAGTATGGACTGGATACATCAAAGCTAGCTTTTTAGGCATAGACAGTGTTTGGAAACAGAGAAAAACAGATGGAAAATGTATTGTATTTAGGGAATATTGAGCAGAACAATGAGCTAGCTTCTGCCTTATCTTAGGAATGTTTTGCTTCCTTTGATATCACAACACACTTAAGTTGCTTCAATTCCACATATTACCATAGATAAATTTAGACTTGCAAACACAAAGGAAGTGAAAGATACCTATGAGCCTTGATCAATCAAAACTTTCTAATATAATTCTACAAGCATCCCACTTAATGTAATTCAGCTTAATTTAACCCAAAGCAAGTAACAGATGCTACACTGATCAACTACGATAAATATTAGTGCAGTTTTAATTTTCAAAAAGCATTCTATGCAGTTTGCATGCATATGTATCCGCTTTCTATTCTTCCCTCTTCATCAATTTGGATGAATACAAAATTAAAATATTGGTGTGTCTTCAGAAACAGGAGTATCTTGATATCATAATAAAACTTAAATTGTCCATTTTGATCTTGGTTTTATAACCTGAAGAACTGACACTGCTATATTTAGGATATTTATTCACAGTAGTCAGTGCAATCTTATAGATGAATATCTGGAAATGCCCCACTAAATATGTGTAAAGAAGCATATTAAAGATTCCTATGATTGTGCCTCTATTTTTTGAGGTCTTTCCACTGGAATTTTGGAATTATTTTGGTACAAAGTCCATGGTGGGAGGGAGTAAAAAAAGAAAAAGAAAACAGGATAAATAAATAGGAGTAGGTCAGCTATTGCAGCCTTTTTCTTCGAGCAGGATTATCCTGCTGTCATACAAGTGATAAGCTTGTGTATACATGAAAAGATTTGGTATTTTATTTTGTTCGTGTTCAGTTTGTCATCTGCTGTCTTCTAAATCCTCTTCTGCACACTTATCCTTACAGACTTTTCCTTTCCTATTCTTTGGTAATTTTTCTTCCAAATACTCTGAATATACAGGGAGGCAAATAAAAAATAGGGCTTTTGTAGCGCATTTAAGAGGTGGAGGTTGTTTTTTTTTTTTGTGTGTGTGTGGTTAAATGTGCAATTTGGGAACTGGATGAAAGATGCCTCTGAACTGAGTCAAATTTGGCGGCTTGATGTTAGGTGATAGTTTCATGATAATTACTACTACTATTATCGTTATGTTGAATTTATGCTGATATTAATGATTTTCCATGATTTTGATCAATGCTGATTGTTGTAATCTGTGTATTCCAGGTGGTGCTACAAGACACTTGGAGTTGTATGACTGAAGTGGCCTCTCTAATGAATAAAAGACTATTTTCCCAAAAGGAAGCCATTGATTTTTCAAGCTGCTTTCCCTGAAATCTGATATTTGTCCATGACAAATGATGGAGCCATAGTTGACTTAAGTTGCTTTTTTTTTAACAGTATGAATTGATTAGTTATTTTTTTCCCCTGCACAAAAGTGAATTGGTAAAAGATCTGCAAGTGTGAAAGAAGCACTAGGGAGTTTATGCCAGGTGTAATATGTGATTCAGCTCATGGGCATTCATAGTCATTCATTTAATTCCTTAGAATTGGAGTGAAGCATGTTCGATTGTACATGTGTGTCACGATGTGAATATATTGCCAGTTGAGCCTCTGTGCTATATTTTTTAGTTTTCTACTATATTTCTAGATCTACTGTATTTTCTAATCAAACAGACATGTGATACGTATTTTTGCGCATGTGTGCATTCCAGGAGTTTGTCTCCTCTTTCCTTCTTCTTCTGCAAGCCTCCGCCCCAGGCAGATGTGAATTCTTGACTGGGACAATGTAGCTTATTAAGGTTTATGTTTTGTTACTTTTATACTGAAATAAATATTTTGTTACTTAGAATTAAATCTCGGTTTTATTTTCTACGTAAGGATGACTTCAAGGGAACAAGATCTATATCGCCTCGGTAGGAATAAATTCCTATCCCATCCATGTATATGTACGGTATATGTAGGTGAAATATATTAGAATATCTGTATCTATACGTTTTAACCACAGCAGCATAGTTTCTCATTACAGCTGGTTCTCAACTTATGATCACAGTTGAGGCCAGAATTTCCATTGCTAAACAAGGTGGTTGTTGAGTGAGTCAAGCCTGATTTTATGACCTTTTGGGCTGTTAAGTGAATCGCTGCAGTTGTTAACTGAATCATGTGGTCTTAAAGTGAATCTGGCTCCCTCCATTGACCTTGCTGATCAGAAGCCATCTGGGAAGGTCATAAATGGTGATCACATGACTCTGGACATTGCAATCATTGTACATACATGCCAGTTGCTATATGCCTGAATTCTGAGCATGTGACCAAGGGAATGCTTTGACAGTCATACATGTGAGAAATGGTCATAAAGTCACTTTTTTCAGTGTTTATTGTAACTTTGAACAGCTGCTAAGCAATTGGCTATAAATTAAGCACTACTGGTTGTAAATCAAAGTATACAGCAGTGTTAGAAGTTGAGGGCTGGGTAGCCATCCCCATTTTTTTAGCTTCACAATAACCATTTGTGGGCAGGTGCAAGGTAATCCTGCAAGTCTACCGATATAGCACAGCATTTTGCTGCAAAAGAGTTATAAAGTACAGAGGTTCCTGTGAAAGATTCATAGTAGTGATTTGTATAACACTAAGTCAGGATTTTGGTTTGTGAAAGCTACATGTTTCACATGGCATGCTAAGTCAAAAAGTTCAAGAATCGTAATATCTGGATTAATCTTATGTGTGAACCAGACCACTTTTAAAAGGAGGCATTCTAAAGCATTGTATATAAATAAGCTTATCCTTTATGGAAATATTGTCACGCTCAAGTATATTGATTGTGTTTATTTTTGAAACAATTTCCAAAGTGGAAAGATAGCGAGTACATTGAATTATATATGCCAACCCTGCTTTAATTATGGAAAGCTGAACATCAGTTCTTCTACTGCCATGTTATGTCATTTGGAATCAAAAATATTACAAAAATGTTAATATGTACATTGAGAGCTTATGCACCTGAAACAAATTCCGTGTGTGTCTAATCACACTTGGCTAATAAAGAATTTTATTCTATTCTATTCTATTCTATTCTATTCTATTCTATTCTATTCTATTCTATTCTATTCTATTCTATTCTATTCTATTCTATTCTATTTTCTCTATTCTCTATTCTCTTCTTCAAGAAGTATAAACATTTCCCCCGCCCTACAAAACTCTCCTGCCTGTTTCTCTGTTCATAATCTTCAATTGGATGAAATGGTGCATCATAGGGAAACAATTTTTGAATCTCAAGAGGACTAATTTAAAGAATGCAACCAAAATCTGGGACCCATTTCTCCTGGGGAATTGAAATTTCAAGGAACTTCAGATATTTGTATTAGCAAATTTGTGGTCACTGCAGTGCTTTCCCATAGTGTCTCCATGCTACCGCAGTCACATGATCATGATTTTTGGTGTGACCTGCCAGCTTCCCATAGGCAAAGTCAATGGAGAAGCTGGCAGAAAGTCAGAATTTGCTCCTCTTCCCACTGTTGTTTTGCCTACCCATGGTCATTCTATGTTTCGTGATCACTCTGTTATCCTGGGCTGTATAGTTTATTATGAAAAAAAATTTTTTTGAAAAAATTGCAGGGTGGAAAATCAAAATCAAAAAGATTATACAGTACCAAAAGTTAGGAAAGAAGCAACCTAGAACTAAGGAGAAATTTCCTGACAGTGAGAACAATTGACCAGTGGAATTGCTTGTCCAGTGAGTTGTCCATCACTGGAGGTTTTCAAGAAGCGATCAGACAACCATTTGTCCAGAATGGTATAGAGCAGTGATGGCAAACCTTTTCGGCACCGAGTGCCGAAAAGGGATCGTGCGCATGCACGCTTGTCTGGGACGCAACCCAGAAGAGGAGCTGCTCAGGGGGCATGCACGTGCCAGAAAATGAACTTCTAGCTTCCTGGGTGCGCATGCGCACTGGCCAGCAAGTCTTCCGATTAGTGGCGCGCATGCATGTGCGACGATCAGCTGACCTTCATGCGTGCAGCAGAGCCAGAAACTGGAAACAGTGTGAGCATGCGAGCCGGTCAGCTGATCGTCGCATGTGCATGTGTGCCAGAAACCCGGAAGAGGAACGGGCACTGCCTCACATACCAGGCGACATGGCTCCGCATGCAACATCGGGCATGCGTGCCATACGGTAGCCATCACGGGTATAGAGTCTCCTGCCTGAGCAAGGGGTTGGACTTCCAAGGTCCCTTCCAACTCTGTTATTCTGAGCTATTCCAAAAGGGATAAGATGCAGAGATTCAGGGACATTTTTAGCAGTGGCCCCAGGAAACCTTGTTTCATAATCCAACGTGGCATACAAATCTATTAAATTAAATTAAATTAAATTAACGTGCAATACACAGACTTGATTCAAAACACTACAATATAATCTTGTTGAGTTATTTTTGGTTTAATGCAGTACATGAAACCCATTGACTGGGTTTACTCAATCCAACCGTTGTGTTTTGTGAATCAAGTTTTGTGTTTTACAGGAGCCTACAAATTACGTTTCTTTTATAAGCCATGATAAAAGCAAACTATGATTTAATGTGCTTTGCGAATTCAGATATTCTGACTCTCAGCATATCAGATGCTAGAAAACATGCAGATAGAGACCCCTACCCTTTTTCTGGAGCAGAGGATGCAAAATAATTACCATATTTGGGAACAGAAAATGCCATTCTTCTTTCTGTTTTATTATTGTGCAGAATTCCAGACTTTCGTAGAAAATAAGGACAGAATTATAGTGGCACAGAAGTGTAAGTATGGGTCATGAGTAAATAAGATGAACAATAGAGAGTCACAAATTAGAGGGCATTTCTTATGTTTTCTTTGATTCTAGTTTGTGCTCCGAGAGGCAATTTTCATGGAGACTCTTGACTTTTCCTCTTCTGAGATTTTTCTCAGGTTAAAATGTGCTCCCGTCTTTTCACTCCTACGAGAGTGATGTGCAAAGTTTGCTTGCAGACCTGTAACTGAGTAGATTGTGATTACCTCTCTGTTTATACCTGGCGTTGCGGTGTATATTTGCAAAAGTTGTGTTAGCATTGCAACCTCGTTAGCAGCTTTGCCGTAAAAAAAATAATGAAGTGTTATCATGCATGACTGGATCCAACCGTTAGTATTGATTCTTGCTTGCTGAATGTGGAGTCTTTTTATGAAGAGGTTTAATAGGGCTACATTGCTTAGATCATTTTAAAGCACTAACCAATTAACTGGATGGATAGGCTATGCAAATGGAAGGCATTCTGATTTGAAGTCTATTAGTCTGCACCAGTGCTAAGCAAGGTCTCCAGGAATGAAGGAAAGTCAGCAAGTAACACAGATCAATCACCTGGTTTTTTTAAAAGGAATATCTGAAGGAAACGGGTCATCTTCAGGCAAGCCGTTTGATGGATCATGTCTTGGTAGAGTTATCAGCATGAAAGAAAGATAGAAAACGAGAGAGCAATAGATGAGCTTCAGGGTTTCGCGAGCTCTATCTCAGGAAACAAAGCATCCTTTTAAGATGGTGGCAGTGCAGCATGCTGAGGGATTCTGGATGCTGAATTTTTTTTCCTGGCTCACTTAAAATCCAAACAAAAATGGTGAAGGTGTTAGTGCCGGAGGTCAAGTGTCTATGCAACTGCCTGGGTCTAATTGGGAGCACTTAACTTGATGCTTTTTGAATTACCCGACTTTTGAGAGAAAGGAAGGCTCTCTCTAATGATATGAGACATTTTGGAATGGCTAAAATTGCTCCCTTTTTCATGATAACAGACACAAATTCGGCATTGTGTTTTTATAAGGTGGAAACAGGATTCCCTGAATGAGAACTGATTTTCAGCACTCACAGTATTTTGAAAAAAAAAGGGCTGTAAACCAAGATAACATCAGAAAGATAAATGAACTAAAAAGGGATAGTTATGGACTTCCTGCCCTGGATATATAAAGGATATTTTGCTAGTAGAGAAGAGTATCGTTAGCAAATTATTAAATATCCTCTCTTCCTCCTTGATGTATATTCCATCACTCTTACTGCACGTGTAGTACAAATTTCTCCTTTGGATCTGGAGTCTAGCCATTAGAGTCATATATTGCTGAATGTGAGAAATGAGTGAGATTGTCAGTTGTCTAACTAACAATAGCATTACAAGACAGCCAAGTATTGTGTCTGGGTGCCTGGAGAACAAATGGATGTGAAATGCTGTTCAGTCCCATCTCACTCTTTTAAGCTTCGTTTTTTGTTACATATAAAATGTTTCCTAGCTGTTCGGTATTAAAATAGCCTTAGCTTAAACAAATGCTAAAAATATTTTTCGCTGAAGTATTTTTGACTTTCTTTTTTCTTTGAACTTGAGGAATTGGCTTCTTTTCTAAAATCAAAAACTACTGATAGTTTTCATTTTGGTGTGTGAGAAGGTATCAACAGAAGAGAATATTTTTTTTTTATTTTTTTTATTATTTTTTTATTATATAAAAAAATATGGAAAAAAAACCAGAAGAGAATATTTGTAACTCAGGGTTGAATTGTGGGCTTCTTCATGTTCTCTGAGCTTGATTGTGTGCTTCTAATGTTTCATTACCAAGTTAGGTAACATTATCAGTACTAGAAGAGAGTGGGGTTTACTCTTGTTTTATCGATATCAACACTATCAATGTTGGTGAGAGTGTTCTAGGTAGTTCCTTGATTAGACTGTTGTTTACTTGTCTGAGTTGGGAGTTCCTTGAGAGAGGTGTTATTTTTTAACTTCTTGATTGTTGGTCTATTTATTTATTTTATTTATTTATTTAAACGCTCTTATAGGCCGCCCAATCCCGTGGGACTCAGGGCGGCGTACAACATGAATAAGAGGCGTACATTAAAAAACAGTCATCATTAATTTAAATTAAAAATATAATTAAAAAGAAGACATTATAAACACAACATTCAGGGGGAATCTGGTTGTCCTATTCACCCCATCTGCCGGAAGAGCCATGTTTTTAAGGCTTTACGGAAGGCCAGTAGGGTGGGGATGGTCCGGATCTCTGGTGGCAGTTGGTTCCAGAGGGACGGGGCTCCCACAGAGAAGGCCCTCCCCCGTGGTCCCGCCAACCGACATTGTTTGGCCGACGGGACCCGGAGGAGGCCCTCTCTGTGGGACCTAACCGGTCTTAGGGAGGTATGTGGTAGGATGCGGTCCCGCAGGTAGCCTGGCCCTGAGCCATGTAGGGCTTTAAAGGTAGCGACCAACACCTTAAATTGCACCCGGAGGCTGACTGGTAGCCAATGCAGCTGGCGAAGGATAGGTGTTACGTGGGTGTATCTCGGTACACCCACTACTGCACGCGCAGCTGCATTCTGTACCAGCTGGAGTCTCCGGATGCTCTTTGAGGGTAGCCCCATGTAGAGCGCGTTACAGTAGTCTAGCCGTGAGGTGACAAGGGCATGAGTGACTGTGAGCAAGGCCTCCCTCTCCAAGTAAGGTCGCAATTGGTGCACAAGACGGATTTGTGCAAAGGTCCCCCTAGCCACAGCTGAAAGATGTTGCTCCAATTTTAGCTGTGGATCTAGGAGGACACCCAAATTGCGAACCTGTTCTGAGGGAGTCAATTTTTCTCCCCCGAGAACCAAGGAGGGACAGTCGACATAGTCCTTGGGAGGCAATATCCAGAGCCACTCAGTCTTGTCTGGGTTGAGCCTGAGTCTGTTCACTCCCATCCAGACCCTCACATCGTCCAGGCAGCGGCACATCACATCAACTGCTTCACTGAACTGACACGGGGTGGAGATGTATAACTGGGTATCGTCAGCATACTGTTGATACCTCACCCCATGTCGTCGGATGATCTCACCCAGCGGTTTCATGTAAATGTTAAACAGGATGGGCGAGAGGACCGAGCCCTGTGGCACCCCGCAAACCAGGGGCCTAGGGGCCGACCTCTGCCCTCCTGTCAACACCGACTGCGTCCTGTCAGAGAGATAGGAGGAGAACCACTGTAAAACAGTGCCTCCCACTCCCATCTCCCCAAGACGACGCAGAAGGATACCATGGTCAATGGTATCGAAAGCCGCTGAGAGGTCAAGTAGCACCAGGATGGAAGAATGACCCCCATCCCGGGCTCGCCAGAGATCATCCATCAGCGCGACCAAAGCAGTCTCCGTACTGTAGCCGCGCCTGAAACCCGATTGAAAGGGATCCAGATAATCAGTATCCTCCAATAGCCGCAGGAGTTGGAGCGACACCACCTTCTCAACAACCTTACCCAAGAAGGGTAAGTTGGAGACTGGACGGAAGTTCTTTAAATCCGCTGGGTCCAGGGAAGGCTTCTTGAGGAGGGGCCTCACCACCGCAGCTTTTAAAGGCTGTGGGATGGATCCCTCTCTCAAAGAAGCGATCACAACCGCCTGGAGCCAGCCGCGTGTCACCTCCCTGCTGGCAGAAACCAGCCAGGAGGGGCACGGGTCCAATAAACAGGTGGAGGCGCTCATCGCTCCTATGGCCTTGTCCACATCCTCAGGAGTGACAGGTTCAAACTCGTCCCATATAACAGGACTAAGACTCACCCCTGTCATCTCGGCTTGCCCTGTCCAAATGGAGTCCAGGTCTGTCCGAATCTGAACGACTTTATCCGCCAGAAACTGGGAAAATTCCTCAGCTCTGCCCTGCAAGGGATCTTCAGCCCCCTCCTTGGCTAGGAGGGAGCGAGTCACCCTAAACAGAGCGGCTGGGCGGGAGTCGGCGGACGCAATAAGAGCGGAAAAATACGCGTCTAGTGCAGTGATAGCAAACCTTTTCGGCACTGAGTGCCGAAAAGGGAACACTTTGCACGTGCATGCTTGTCTGGGCCACAAGGAAGAGGAGATGCCCAGGGGGCATGCATGCACCGGAAAATGAACTTCCGGGTTCCGGCACGCACATGCGTGCCGGCCAGCAAGTCTTTCGGTTACTGCCAAGCATGTGCACCTGCCAATCAGCTGGCTGATACGCATGCTCACGCCAGAAAATGGAAGACCAGCTCTTCTGGTTTTCGGCACTGCTGCATGCACAAAGGCCAGCTGATCATCGCGTGCGCAAGCATGCCAGAAACCAAGAAGAGGAATGGGTGATGCCACGCATGCCAGGCGACATGGCTCCGCATGCCACTTCGGACACGCGTTCCATAGGTTCACCATCACGGGTCTAGTGTTAATCTTGATTTTTGGTTATTTTGTTTCCTTTTTGACTTTTTGATTGTTTCTTTTGAATGGCATGCACATGTTATTTTATCTCTATGCGTTTGTTGATGGTTGATTTGTCTTCAGTGCCAGGCTTCCAGGAATTCTCTAGGGTTTGGAGTCTTGGCTTGGTCAAGGAGAGTTTCCCAATTGAAACTGTGTGTCAGACCTGCCCCCAAATAATCATTTAGGAAAGCAGACTGTCGATTCCAATTGATTGAAGTGGAAAGGACTTTTACTAAAGATGTTGGTTGCAGGAAGGTGAGGCGGAATCTGACATTCCCGCTCACCGATAGAAATATCCAAACCCAACGTTCCCCATCTCTTCTCCCAATATCTAGTCCGTTGCCATCTAATCCGGGATTGCTGCGATGTTGTGGGAAACTTTGGGTTGTTTAGACTGCTGGAATTTCACATCCAGAGCAAGCGGCCTTGAAGATGCCCAATATAATCAGTAGAAACCGCTCTGACCTTCTTCACATGTCAGCTCCCACGATTAGATACACAGGCGTGCATTGCCGCAATTGCCTCCCCCATCCCTTCCCTTCCCCTTTGATGGCAGGACACCAGCAAGGCACCAGGCCGATGATGGAGATTCTGACACTGTGGTTAAATCTGTCCACGTGTTGTTAAATTAAAGAGTTTTCAACATATCTTCTGACTGCTAGTTCCTGTTCATGAAGGTACTCTGCTAGTCTTCAGCCTGTTTGTTCTACATAGTTGTTGTTAAAGTCTTTTCTCTGTATGTTGTTGATGACTCATGTTTTCTCTTCTGGGTCTGCTAGGTCTTTTGGTTTAATTAGGATATTTTGGAGGGCTTTAGTTGGTTTATGTGCTACAATGATGCCATGTGATTGCAATAGTTTGTTGGTGATTTTTGAGATGTTCTGGATGTATGGCAGTGTTATCCTTTTCACAGCTTGTGTTGATTGTGTTATATATGGGTTGAGTGGCCGGGCACTTTTTGATGAAGTTGCGTGGATATCTATTTCGTTGGAATATGTTATATAATGAGTCCTTGGTATTGTTTCCTTTTGCTGAAGTTCAGGGTTGCTGCAGTGTATTTGTTTTGTAATAGTAACAGAGTTGGAAGGGATCTTGGAGGTCTTCTAGTCCAACCCCCTGCTTAGGCAGGAAACCCTACATCATTTCAGACAAATGATTATCCAACATCTTCTTAAAAACTTCCAGTGTTGGAGCATTCACAACTTCTGGAGGCAAGCCGTTCCACGGATTCATTGTTATAACTGTCAGGAAATTTCTCCTTAGTTCTAAGTTGCTTCTCTCCTTGTTTAGTTTCCACCCATTGCTTCTTGTTCTACCCTCAGGTGCTTTGGAGAATAGATTGACTCCCTTTTCTTTGTGGCAACCCATGAGATATTGGAACACTGCTATCATGTTTCCTCTAGTCCTTTTTTTCATTAAACTAGACATACCCAGTTCCTGCAACCGTTCTTCATATGTTTTAGCCTCCAGTCCCCTAATCATCTTTGTTGCTCTTCTCTGCACTCTTTCTAGAGTCTCAACATCCTTTTTACATCGTGGTGACCAAAACTGAATGCAGTATTCCAAGTGTGGCCTTACCAAGGCATTGTAAAGTGGTATTAACACTTTGCGTAATCTTGATTCTATCCCTCTGTTAATGCAGCCTAGAACTGTGTTGGCTTTTTTGGCAGCTGCTGCACACTGCTGGCTCATATTTTAAATGGTTGTCCACTTTTCATCTAAGTAATGTTGTTACACAGCTTCTCTTGTGGGAAGTTGGGTTGTGTTAATTTGACAGTGTGGATAATGCTATGATAGACTTGTGTTTCTAATTTGCCTTCACTGCCTCTGCTGATAAGGATATCTAAGAAGGGTAGCATGTTGTTATTTCTTCTTTCCTTGAGAATTTTATTGCTTTGCAAATGTGTGAGAAGGATAGCATATATATATATATATATTTATTTATTTGTACTTGAGAGTTGTACATAAAGTAAAAGGCAAATCTAAAGAAAACCTAAAGAAAAAGAAAAAAACAGAAAGAAAAATAAAGAGAGAAAAAGATACAGGAAAAGAAAAAAAACTAACATTATGAAATGTATTAACTTCCATCCTTTTCTTACAAATCTATCTAGCCCTCACTTGATCCACATTTTTTTCCAATCCTTTCAAACCTCACATATCATCATATCATTTTTTCTTATGTCAGCAAAAAGTCCATGTAAGGTTCCCAGTCTTTCAAAAAAATAAAAAATAAAAATTGAAGTCAGCTTATTACTAATGATTTCTTTTAAATGCAAGTACCAATAATTAACCATTTTGTTCTGTTAACATTTGCTGAATATTAAGAATCCCTCAGGGCCAGAAATGTGCTAAGATCTACTGAAATGGAAACCAGTGATGTGATGAGATTTGATTCAGTCTCCTTTATCTTGGTAATTTGAGAAACTGTTTGTCTCATAAACACAAATAAACAAACAAACGGAAATAGCTTCCGGTTGGTTTGAATCTGACTGTTATCGAGCCAGGAGATGGAAAACACAATAAGATTCCTTTCCTGTGGAGCCAGTCTTATTTTAAGCACCTGCTCCTAGGACAGTGATGGTGAACCTTTGGCACGCATGCCACAGGTGGCACACGGAGCCATATCTGCCGGCACATGAGCCGTTGCCCTAGCTCAGCTCCAGCGCACATGTGTGCACCGGCCAGCTGATTTTCAGCTTGTGTGGCAAGCCGGATGAGCTTTTGGCCTCCGGAGGGCCTCCAGGGGGGCAGGGGAGGCCTTTCTTGCCCTCCCCAGGCTCCAGGGAAGCCTCTGGAGCCTGGGGAGGGTGAAAAGCGGGCCTACCAGAAGTCGGGAAATGGGGCAGCAGGGGAGGGGCTCGTGCGCACATGTGCACGGGTGGGGCAGCGCAGGGGGGGTCATGCACGCATGCTCGGGGGTATGGCACATGGGGGCACTGTATGAAGGGTGTGGGCACACATGCGCGCATGATAGCACACGCAAGCGCGCTTTCAGCACCCGAGGAAAAAAAGATTCGCCATCACTGTCCTAGGACTTTCCTAAAACCACTCTGAGTATAAATCATCATGAAAAGTGAAAACATCAACTACATTTTATGTATGTTATGTTAACCATACTCTCTCTTTAATGTGTTATTTAGGCATTACCTCAACTAGATCATCAACTGGTATTTTGGTTTAGCATTAACTGTAGGCTTTCGGTAGACAGAATACTTGTCTTGTATTTTAGGGCTCCAAATTTTGCCTTGGAATGCTCCACTGTGGCTGGGAATTTACTGGAAAGTTGTAATGATAAAAACAGAATACAGGTAGTCCTTGACTTACAACAGTTCATTTAGTGACCATTGAAACGAGTGGTGTGGTAGCCTAGAGGTGGAGCTCTCGCCTCACAATCAGGAGGCTGTGAGTTCGATCCTAGGTAGAGGCAGATATTTCTCTCTCTGGGCACAGTGAGAATATATCTTCTGAACAAAACTCTGCAATGGTGACAGGAAGGGCATCTGGCCAGTAAACGCTTAGCTCCATTCAGTTGCCCAGACTCCACCCCGCAAGGGATTATGGGGTCATTAAAAGGAGATGATTTAGTGACCATTCAAAGTTGTAACATCACTAAAAAAGTGACTTATGTCCGTTTTTCACAGTTACAACCTTTGCAGCATCCCCATGATCACGTGATCAAAATTCAGATGCTCGGCAGCTGATTCATACTTACGACTATTGCTGTGTCCCAAAGTCATGTGATCCCCTTTTGGCGACCTTCTAACAAACAAAGTCATTGGGGAAGCCGGATTCATTTAACAACCGGGTTACTAACTTATCAACTGGAGTGATTCATTTAACAACTGTGGCAAGAAAGACCGTAAAACGGGGCAAAATGCACTTAACAAATGTCTCCCTTAAACAACATAAATTTTGGGCCTAAGTCGAAGACTACCTGTATAAGGAACATGAACATGGGGAAACTTAGCCCAGTCAAAGAAGAAAATTAATCAACTACGCCTTCCCATTTTAGCCATCAGTGAATTGAAATTGACTGGAGTTGGACACTTTCAGAAGATCATATTACAAGGTGCTCCTTGACTTACAACAGTTTGTTCAGTGACCATTCAAAGTTACAACAGCACTGGAAAAAAGTGATTTAAGACTGATATTCACACTTATGACTGTTGCAGCAATCCCAAGGTGATGTGACCAAAATTCAGAAGCTTGGCAACGGGTTCATATTAATGCCGGGTTGCAGTGTCCCAGGGTCATGTGATGAGCTTTTGCGACCTTCTGGCAAACGGAGGAAGCCAGATTCACTTAACAACCATGTTGCCAACTTAACAACTGCAGTGATTCCCTTAAACATGTGGCAAGAACAGTCATCAAATAGGGAACTTAACAAATGTCTCAGCAACATAAATATTGGGTTCAATTGTGGTCATAAGCCAAGGAATACCTGTATTTGCTACTCAGGTTAGAAAAAGTAAAGAAGAAAAAGGATTACATTCATAATTCTGAAAGATATAAGGAAGGCATTATTTGGATACAATCAGAGGTGGGTTCCTACCGGTGCGGTCTGGTGCTGGCGCACCGGTAGCAGCCCGCTGATGACGCAATTTAGGCGTGGCAGCTCCAGTGCTGTCTTTCCTGGTCCGTGCGTGCTGCCATTTTTTTCGGCTTGAAATGGCCTTCTGCGCATGCGCGGAAGTAGAATCTGCACTTTTTTCCTGGTTTGGATGGCTTCTCTGCTGTGTTTCAGCTTCAAATTTCCTTCTGCGCATGCGCAAAAGTAGAATCGTGCGGCAGGACGTCACGAAACGTCGCGATGCACACCGGTAGTGAAAGGTAAGTGGAACCCACCCCTGGAGACAATGGAATAAATTCAACTTTGTGATATCATGGTTATCGAAGTTTATACTTCAT